>CAJQUW010010479.1:0-132061 GCA_907163375.1 Prostheceraeus crozeri
AAACATTTAACGCAGTTCCGTTCACATAATAATTTAAATGTCTCTTGTTCTAATTTTCCTTCTGAAGTCACTTTTATTGGGAGAACTTTTTATTAAAACACTGTCAGATGTCTCCTTCTTTCCATATCGTTCCAATTTGATCCTCCTAATTTCACTATCATTGCAGTGTAGCATGGAGAAATCCTCTATCCACCTACGATCCAAATTGTGATTCATAGCAATGCTCATCTAGATCCATTAGTCGATCAACTAAATCACCAGCGTTGATATTTTCACTGAGATTTGTTACAGTTTCTATGGCTTTGAACGAATATCCAAGGTCTCTTGCGACAACCCACGACGTTGGGATACTAGTCATCATTATGTATGTCATCAAAAAACTATCTCATATTTATAGCATAGTTTGTCTACGTAAAAGGAAAATCAATGTGTCATCTTGATTACAATGGTTGCAATAGTCACAATAGTCGCAATTGAGCAAACCCATTCAAAATCAAACAACGGACGTCTATCGGTACGTACCCAAGTGCTCAGAACCAAACCACACAAGTTCGATCATAGACGTTCCAAACACAGTGTACCAAACACATGTACCTATCCAGTAAAACAGATCTCATACAAGTTCTTATTCATAACACTGAATTATACATGTACCTATCCATGTGCCTATCGATAAACTAAAGTATACATGTCAAGTTCTATTGATAACACTGAATTTATACTGTACCTATCATGTGCCTATCGTAACTTAAGATTACATGTACCTATCATGTACTATCCATGTACATATCCATTGTTACCTATTGAAGTGACAACACTAAACTTTTACATGTACCGTATCCTTCGTACCTATTGATAACATCCTAAACTTTTACATGTACCGATCCATGTACCTTTTATCCCTGGCAAGCTAGGGCACAGTTTTCACTACTCACACATGGTTCTGCGATTCGGGACTGCTGTTTTTTGCGACTGCATTTGATCATTCCAACGTGGGGGGGAAACTTATTTTTGTCTCTTTATATGCCACTCATCATTCTGCGGTCGGGGTCAGTAGTATACATGATGACTCCGTTTAGTCAGTTAGCTCCCTTTTGTGTTTCAATTATGCTAGCCGTAGCTTGCAAAAGTTGTTTATGAAGATGAATTGAAAAATAAGCTTACAAATAAGGCCTTTTGCCGATTACAATAAATAGAAGGTCGACACTGAAGGCCTCTTGCATTTCCTAAATTTAATACATAATTCCGCCAATCGAAAATTTGAACTATGTCGTCCTAGTACTTGATTGTAAAGTACCCATTTTATAGCACTTTCTACGACGGTGAAAAGTCAATTTGGAAAGTCTCGTAAACGCTGTTAAGCCTTTTATTTAGCCTTGCGAAGCTATTCCGGGAGATTTGAAATCGTGGTATTGTATTGCTTTAAGCGCTTTTAATTTATACTGCCAATCGTTAGTTCTAATAATCTAAAACGACAAACATAGTAACATCCAGCGCATACAAGACAGTCACGCTGAAGTCAGCTGCTGCTTATGACGAGCGCAGTCTGTCTTTTGCATTTGATTAATCTGTTAATTTTTTCTGAAGTAAACAGTGTTCACACATTTATGCTCAAGTATTACGTTGGCATAAAAGATACCTATATGTGAAACCGGATGCAGCGCTTAGTACTGAAAACGCTTTCTTATAGTGAAAAAAATAGTTGTTCGATTGCTTCCCAAAGGCTAGTTGAGTAGATAGGGGAAACTTTTTGAATATAGACAATTGGTCTTCAAGTTTAAGGGTGTCCGTGGAACATAAGACCTCAAGAGAAAATTCTAGATAAAAGAAATTGCAACTGTTGTCATCGGCATATGCTAATTTGGATAGAACAATCGCGGTAAAATTTTGTGACAAAAAGATGTCCACTTAAGTCTATGTGCGATATGCTCTCTGAACGCAAGGTGTGATTTGCTAAGGCAATTTCTATCAGAATCAAACAATTTTTGAGAATTACCAACAGAAATGGGCGGGATAGATATTGCAGACAATGTGATTCATCAATATTACTGCCCTCGAATATCACATGCATGGTACGTTATCTTTTATCGGCTTCAATTTCAATTCTATCAGCTTCCAATTCTTCGGCTACTTTTCAATGCGATGGACTGCAAAAATTAATTTGACCTGGGACAGATGGATGAATTTATGTTGATGTAGTGAAGAAATGATAAATATCATTTAATTGTCTAAAATTTAATTTTATAACATTTTAATATATACTTTATTGACAATTTTTTGTAACATTTACTTCTTTATCTTCTTTCATTTTTGACTGGTATATGTAGTATACATGTATTGTATGATGCCTGATAATTTAGTCCAATCTCACCAAGTCGCTCGACAGAAAAAGCAACGCACTGTAGCAGAATCTCAACTTTAGTAGCGCGTGTGCCCCCTCTATGCTCCAATACATTCTAGTAATCCGAGTGGCCATGGGATTCACACAAGTTTCTGAATGAAGGATGTTTACAAGGAGAGCCACTGTCTGTCAGTCTTTCAGAGAGAATCTTCAGGGGACATGGGAAGTGAATAGGGTCATCTCACTCGCCGCCCAAGCTCGTCCCAGGACTTGTTCAATGGGTGACAAGTCAGGTAAGCGTGTGCAGGCCAGTCAAGGGTTTGAATGTTCACTCTCTAAACAGTGGCCAATGACAGCGAGGAGCGATGTGGTATTCTCGGTTGTGTCTTGGAAGACGAGATCTCCACCCTGACACTGGGGCACAACAAGAGAGACAATTTCATTGGATACCTCTCTCCAGTCAACGTGCTTTGATGATGACTGTGTCTGTTCGTCCGCCATGCCAAATGCACCGCACATCATACACTTCCACCACCATATCTGTCGTGTTCTTTAAACAGCTGGGGCAAGCGTTCACTGGAAGACGATGCACTCTGACAGACGTATTGAAATCCAGAGTGAATTCGATTCATCGGTCACAGATTTCTGCCAGTGATGGTCATTCCATGTGAGCGATGGGCCTTCACACCAGGCAAACGCGTCTTCTGCGGTGCTCAATAACTCATTGGAGATTGGGACAGCATGGTTCGTTAGCGATTGAATTCCAGCTTCTCGCAATCTCTGGCAAAGCCGTTCGAACGCTACAGTCTAATATTTGAGGCACTCTTCCCAGTGTACGGACTGCTGCTTGGGGGACTGACCACAAAATCTTATTCCTCTTTGCAGCTCCCTTTAAACTTGTCGTGCGTTCTGTCCTTCCTGCAGACTTTCTTGGTCGACCAGATCCTTTTCTTTTGAACATCTCCTTCTGCTTTCCATTCGACACCTCCACCTCCAATAACAACGTCTCTCGATAGGTGCAGCTCGTCGGCAACACTCGCACAACTTCTTTTTTAACCTCAACGGATTCATTCCAATAGCCATACCTCATAAAAGTGCATGTATATAGTGACAATTTTTTATGAAAAGATTGGTTTTTTGCGGAGATTACGTTCCTGCGGTCCAAAATATTATTTGAGCAGTTTTTAGAAGGCTTTGGCAATCTATCATTTGGCAATTTTTCATTTCAGCCAAGAATAGACAATTATTTCATAGAAATGCAATACAAAAATGACTCGGATTAGGCAATCCTCGGCTGATTGACAATTATCTAATCACATAATTAGATATCATCACATTCGATACTTGATTTGTGTCCACGTCACATGGAGGCGATTTAACATCGAGACATTCATACATCTCGTCAAAAATTAAATTCGAGTACTTCTTTAAAGAAACAGCTTTAATTTGTTTCTTATTCTGTAATTTAAACAATTAAACTGCTCTACGACAAAATTCAACACTACGATGTTTGTCAGAATCAGAACAGATCCACACAAATATTCTTTCATTGTCGACACATTTAGGTGTCAATATATTTCAATAAACGATTCGGGATTACTGTAATTTCAAATGAGTGACTTGAGGAATGCCTTCTGATTGGCAACCTGAGAAAAGAGCGGTGCATTGCCCGATGGAGAAATGCGAAAATTCGCTTTTCTTTGCGATGGCTTCCATTCAGGCAATGTATATCTCATCGGTGATAGTGATGGAACCAATAATCTTTTCTACGGCGATCGCATAAGTCATAACACCGTCTGGTATAGTGGATAAAAACCCGCTAGGGATTTCAGTAGATGACTTTGAGAGCTTCAACATCAAGTCAGAAGTTAACGAAGTACCGTCATCCTTCAGGAATGATTTAGCCAGTTCTTCGCTAGCCTGCATCACTGCTACCCTACGCTTCTCAGCTGTGTGGATTAACTCTACGATGCGTTCTATGGGAAGCAAGGTTTTTTAGAAAAGTTGAGAACACTGATGGAACAGCACCGGATTTCAGCAGTCTTCGCTTTGGGGTTGAGTCTTTCTCAGAATTTGGGAACATTCTAGAGTCATTTCTCTGCTTAATGAAATCACCATCAACGAGATGATTGGAGTATACATGTACATGTAGCTGACTGTGAGGAAAATCGTTATTTTGCGACTCAACCAATTCTTCAAGATGCATGGATCTTTCGGGTATCGATGGAAAGCAATTGCATTGTCAGTCGAATTCGATGAAGCAGAACCACCATCACAGCCCACTGCTACGCACTTGCCGACAATTTCTGCGATGTTCTACTGATTGTGTTTGTGTTATCAAACCAATGCTTCTATTATTAAAAATTTCACAGCAGAATTTGTCTACGAATTTCCATGGCTTGATCATCATAGATTTTGACATTGCATTATAGACACAGAAATTAACAATACCAAAGAAAGTCTACTTATGTGATTGTGGATTATAATGGATTATAGCAGTCTCTACTTTGATATTTTACAACTTAAAATATGTCTATGTGTAGGATGAAATCATAGTCGCTAAATGATTTATAGGAAGCTATTGGAATCAGTTGGGAGGCGTCTCACAATGACAACTGGAGACAAGAGGGAGGCTGCGTGGCTGATGAAGAGAATTAGTCTGGACATCCAGCGAGGGAATGCTACCTGTTTGCTAGGAGCAGGGAAATAGGACTTTTTTATGAACTTTTTATTACTTGTAGTGTTCATCCTTTTGTAAAACCTTTTTTTCTTGAAATAGAGTATGCTATCATTGCTATATCATAGACCTCATGGATTCCTAGATATATATCTATATATACGAGTGGTGATTGAAAAGTTCGCGGCCCGATATAGAAAAAAGCATATTTCGCATACGATACATATTTATTTTTCGACATAATCTCCCCTACAATCAACGCACTTAGCCCAACGATGCTGCAATGCGCGGATCCCTTGCTCATAGAAGTGTGAGTCTTTGGAGTCCAGATACTCCTCAACGGCCTCCATGACGTCACTGTTGGATGCGAAGTGCTGACCGCTGAGCTCCAATTTCATTTTTGGGAAGATGAAAGTCCGATGGTGCCATATCGGAATATATCGGAACCATATCATCATGAATCTCCTTTGGTGTGAGTCCTTTCAAGCCGAGATGACGAATGACAGCTCGATTTGAAACGTGATCCATCTTACGCAACACTTATCTGACTAACTGACTGATGTTAGTAACTGAAGTTAAGTAGCTGTGGTTTACCAACAGTTCACCGGATCGACTGATCACTCGTCATACGCCGTCAGCACATTCCATTGTATCAATCCACATGTGCATAATGGCCTGGCTTTAAGCTTTCTATGTCAGGCCGCGAACTTATCAATCACCCCTCGTATATATATCTAGGAGTCCTTGTAGACCTCCGGTGGTATTGGAAACTTGCTAAATTGCCTTACCTATCAGTCCAGGTGATAGCATTCTAGCTGTCCATGGCAGCTGGCTACTCGAATAGTCATCAGTTCCTAAGGCTGATAGAATCAGGGAATCCCTGGGCTAAAAATAGCTCGTTATCTTATAGAGTTCGATGTAAACAGTACCTTCATTAAATGACAGTTTAGTCTTGTTCTCAGAATAATATTTAAGCGATCTACCTACTTGAATAGTCATTGGTTCCTTATCTGATAATTTCAAGGATTCCAAAAGCCAGAAATAGCCATTAGTTGATAGCTTCGAGCCTCGATGCTGACAATTTTTTCGAGGAATTTAATTCAGTGAGCTCATTATTTGTTTCGCTGCATGTTACTCTTAGGTTGACACAACTAGGTGTCGATCACACAAAAAGTTAAATTTATCGCAACTCAGGACTATGGAATAGAGTTACAAATGAGGGATCAGCGATTTTCAAAATGATTTGTACGTGACCTTTTTTTATATTTCGATGGAATTAAAACCGTTTTGGTGATTAATAAGCAAATGTTCATTCATTACTGCTACAGGAAAAATAATTTGGGGAAAAAAGTCAAATACAGGGGTGGGTCAATGTGACATTTTTCATCTCAAAATGAAGTGTGACATAATGTGTATTTTTCATTGTTGGTGTGACAAAATGTGACAAAATCCTTTAACCAGAAAATAAATTTGACAGAGGTAATGTTTTTTTCGGTAGTATGACAGTAAATGAGGCTTCAAGTCACAGAGGAGCATCAACTTCCTCTGAGTGAAATACCGACAACTTAATTCTTTGTTTTTGATTTGTACTCGGAATATGTAAGATAGATATGTTTCTCCTTGCTTCCATTGGCGACTTGCACTTCCGCCAGGTAAATCGTGATGCTACCATTTCGCTTGTCTTAAGTTGACTTTGAGTTTGATGGCACAATTGCAACATTCATTCCATGTGGTCATGCGTTTTTCGATTGTCATTTCCAGATTGCAGGATTCCTTGCGAAGTTGTACTAGTTCCGATAATGCACGCAATCCAAGGAATAATAGCAATTGTAACAAAACTCAATGATACTTCTTCTTTGAAAGGAGAATACGAGTAAAACTGCTCTTATTTTTGGCAATTCATATTGTCTGTGAATTCATTTTGTTGAATTTATTCCAAATGCGTGATTATTGTTTGCCATCAAAATGAATTCAAGACAGTAAAAATAATCATAATTGCAATAAGACTACAACGTTTGAGTGTAATTTTTCACTTAAAAACAAAAATGAAGGTGTCACGGTCTTACCCAATTTCTTGGCAATTTCTATGAAACTCCTGAAATGACAAAAAATAATACAAATTTTTCCGGATATTTCGTCACCCTTCGGGACACAAAAAAATGGCGAATTAACAGTATAAATAAATATCCGTAATCAGTATCTTCAAAACTCGTGTATTTGTGTATCATGTATATGCAACTGATTCTTTTCCGCTAAATCAAGCAACTTATTTCTACAGCTAATGTCTATTGACGGTTGAACGACCTTTTCTGTAAATACTAGGTAAATGATCAAGATGGGTCTGGCCAGACTCGAGCCTTGTCTATATCTTCATGAGCTACACACAAAATCTACCATGAATCAGACCCTACTGAATTAAATTATCAAAAGCAATATCTGAAATTTCATTTTACGTTTCTATTGGTCCATCAGCAAATTATCGTCCCATGGTCGTCTCCATCATTAAATTGTTGCAATTATTGATGCTTTTATACCACTGTTAATATAATCATTCGATTAACAAATGATCTTCGCGTGTTCCAAGCAAACGTTTTGATACAAATGCTGAATGCTTTGTCCATACCGAAACTCTTTACGAACTTCCGCTAACGAGAGAATTTTGTAATAGCGCTAAAATGGGAATGTGTGCGATGTTCAGGTTTCTTGACGAATTGCATGCAGAGATTAATGTGAATATTTGCGAACTGGTGATGGAAAAAGTGACGAATTACGAATTATCCGTACGTTTTACAATGTGCAACATATGAAACTTAGTTGGGGAATAGGAAATCTGGCGAATTAACCAGGTGGCGAATTATCCGGAAAACACTGTAATAATCAATAAATTGAAGGTTTCTCGATCTTTCCCATTATAACGCTCTTGAAATACATTCATCGATATGGCAGCAAAAAAGCCAATTTTGAAAGCTGCCAATTTCCTGCACATCATGTGTCAAAATTTGCCCATATGTTTCCATCAGCATGTCACGAAATGTGATATTTATGTCAATGGGCATGTGACATCAACGCCCATCGATGTGTGACAAAATGTGACAAATCTTGAATAGCCAAATGTGACAAAATGTGTCACAGATCCAAATGCAGCGGCCCACCCCTGCAAATAGTCATACCCATAATGTGCACTTGCTGCCATCATCTTTTTGTTGTTACATTATCTTTCAAAAACTGGAAACTTCCGTTTTATAAATCATTCGTGGTGAGTAATCATAATTACTTCTATTGATCTACTCAGAATATTATCATTGCAATTTCCATGAGATATTATGTGTTGAATTCTATATATACATGCAAATGCTAGTTTTCATATCAGATTTTTCATATAGTACCTAATCTTTTTGAGTTGGCTTCATCGTAATCTGTGTTACAAGGTGCTGCAAATTCTTTTTGCTATTTATTTTAATTGCAAGCTTAATTAAAATAGCAAAATTTTGCACCAGACGTTTCGTCGTCCTGCCGACTTGTTTACGGGAACAAGTAGGCAGGACGACGAGACGTTAGTTGTAAGATTTTGCTATTTTGATCAACATAACGTCGTAAATTGGGAGCGAACATTTTTCTTTGTTGATTTCCTGTTGACATTGAATCCTCTGAAATCTGCCCTACTAATGCAACAAAGAGACGTATTTCAATTTGTACTAATGTACTCGCAGAAGAGGCATACTCTGCTTTTCATTACGAGTTACATGTGTTTTTCGCATATACTGTTTGAGTGCATAATTAAAGAAGAAGACGAAATTGGAGGCTATTCATTAGTGATAAGCAAAGCATCATATTTTACATTGAAATCTTCAACTTGGTTTGCTCAAGTCAATTACAGAACTCAATTTGCTATTTTTATGAGCAGCTCTTTTAGTACATGTATGTAAGAACGACGGATCCTTTAATCAGAGATGAGAATTTTCCGCGGATCTGTGGAAATCCGCGGGGCC
This sequence comes from Prostheceraeus crozeri, assembly GCA_907163375.1. NCBI lineage: Eukaryota > Metazoa > Platyhelminthes > Polycladida > Euryleptidae > Prostheceraeus > Prostheceraeus crozeri. Next base: position 9,008 of record CAJQUW010010479.1, read on the forward strand.
CCAGTAAATCTGCCTGATATATTCTCTATTTTTTCTATTTGGGCCCCTTGGAAATATGAATTTCTGCTTGGGCCCACCACATTCTCATCCCTGTTTTATGCATTGAACAGAATAAAATTCGAAATGGCATGTCAGATAGCCGTTTGGATGACTGCATGCTGATTGCTAATGAATAGGACATGGCAGGTGAAATTAACTTGAGAAAGGTGTCTTAAAATGATCAAGAATCGTAGAGAAAGGATTGAGTGACTTTCTTACCTAGAATCAGCAGATTTAATCTAATACTTCCTAAATCCTGTTTGTGATCATTGCTAATGAATGTGTTTCATCTTTTTTCTACCGGTGCCACAAGACTGTAACATATTTGCTCACATTTTCTAAATTCACATAGTGCGCATTTGAGCATGAGTTTTTCTCTGAAATTTTTATCAGTGTCACTGACTGATTGGAGTATATTTAGGTATTTGGAATGTTTGAGACACTTTTGAGGATGCACAAAGCAAGTACACGTATATTGCGTTTATTGTTGATTGTAAATCATACAGCGTTTCCAAAAGTGAGCGCGCAGCTGCGCGGTTTTGCCGATTTCTGCGCGGAAGCGCGGAAAATTGAGAAGCTGCGCGGAATTTTGATGTCACGATCTTTTCTCAGTTTTCAGTATGTTTTGAATCTTAGTGTGGTGTTTTTCACAGAAATCATTTCAAATTAGACATTGTTCACCTAATGTACAGCCTCTGTAGTACATTTGATAGAGCACATTTTTTGTTAGATAAAATAAAAGAAATGTACAAATTTTCGTGGACTTATCAGGTCCGCTTCATCAGGTTGCAGTGGTAAAACTGAAGTCAAACCAAAAGAGAGAACGATATACGTGCGTATATTAAGTAAATACATTTCCCATCGGTTCATCGCACTTTACGGAAATTCCTAGATTCCGCCGTTTCTCCCCTTTATATGAATTTTGTGCTGTTCGCCCTGAAAACGTTGAAAGACTTCGAGATCTTCTTTTAAACGTCAGCTCCTGTGATACATTTGATCTACGATCGTATGATATCGATCATTTCGGACGTCTGTTGTTCCTTTATTCGACAAGAATATGTTGACAAGGTGATGAATGAAGATGAATTCTATAACGTTCCAAATGTTGAACAATTATCGGATGATAATGTGCTGATTGGCGGGAAAGCTAGAGAAGCTCTTCGTAACGACCATCTTACGGCAGCACAACGTGCATTATTTTTTCAACGAGTTCGTCTGTTCTGTGGCCAGCTCCTTCGATCTTTGATCCATTACTTGCCTATTGGTAAACGTCTTCTGAGGACTTGCAAATTCTTGGATCCGAAGCAGAGGGAAAATGTTGCGGAAGATCTCATTCACGTCAAATCCCAATTGAATTTCGATTGCGACGCCGACGCACTTCTTCTTGAATGGCGCAAGTTTCGTAGCGATGCGCAAATTGACACAGAGGAAGTCGACCTGCCCAAATTTTGGAAACAGATAGCCTCAAAGGATGCCTACCATAGTTTGAGTGCACTGGCCAAAAGTTGCATTATTCTACCTCATGGCAACGCTGACACTGAAAGATTGTTTAGCTCGATGAAGCGCATTTTGACCACAGACCGCAACAGATTGCAGGATCCCGACTTTAACGGTATTCTGACAGTGAAATTATTTCTGCGAAATCGCGGATACAGGAGTGCAACGTTCCCAATTGGACGCAAGTTGCTCGATCGTTGCTATGAGGCATCGAATTCCTACATGGAGTATCTGAAGCAAAGGGAAAAGGAGCGCATTGAATCAGAAAAAAAAGAAAGAGGAAGATCTGAAAGCCAGGGAGAAAGAGATGGAAAGAGAAAGAGTCAGGCAAGAAAAGGAATCCGCAGAGAAACTCGCCGAGGGTAAACGGAAAACGGCCATGGAATACATGGAGGCAGCCAAGAGGCTTATGCTAGAAGCACAATCGATAACAGATGCATCGAAAAAAGATGAGTCCAAAAGAAAGTTGAAGAGAACTTTGCCTTCGACCGAACCACTGATGGATACGAGGCGTCATAGACAATGATAAGACACCTGGTGCTGACTATTTTCTCGTCATCAAGTTGTTTTTCAAGTTGTTACAAATTCAATAGATGAATGCAATCTTTCTTAAAAAAGATTTATTTTTCTGTCAATATGTACATCTACATTCAGATAAGCTATATGTCCATCACACTCAGTTACCGTGAAATGTAGTAAAACGTGGACCATGAGGCCACTTTTGAATTTTTTTGCAATAATTATCATGAAGACCTTTTGTTGTAGTCACATTCCCATGCCACTTGACTCGAGAGATATTGATACCGGAATAGTTTCTTGTTCATTTTGTTTTGTGAAGTCTTTGATTATTACTGAAAATACAGTACCTACTACACTACGCTTTGTTTATAGTTACCTACTAGTACTACTAGTTACAATATGTTGACCCTATTGATAGAAATAGTTATAGTGACCCAATCAGGTTCCATCGAAAGTCTACTTAAGATTGAAAGTAAAAGTTGCACATCACTATGTAGGATTCATTTTTGAATATGCAAGAAAATGAAATCCAGAAAATCACAAATATGGTCTTAAAACTGCAATGTAAAGAGGGTTAGGGTCCATCTGCGCGGATTTACTTGGCCTGCGCGGATTCTCAGAGATTTCACTTTTGAAACGCTGTACATTGCAGGTACACACCTAATTAGTAATGCTGTCTGTAGGTACATGTCTGTCGAGGGTACTCATACATGTGTATTTTCAGTTCGTAAATTTGACTCAATTATAAATCGGATAAACGTCCCCCCCCCGAATGGCATCATCGTAGTCACGCCCCTGCCTAGGAGGCTATTGCAGTATTGTTTTATGATCTTATAAATGAAAGTGAGTATGCCATGATTTGAAGTGATCTTAATTTTTGATCTAAGACATGCCTTTTCTAAGTACATTCATATGCCAATGTTGCCACTCCGGAGATATAGTACCTCCGGAGATATTGTGAAATTTTCGGAGATTAAGTGATACTTCTCGGAGATTTTTTTTAGAATATGATAAATTCGTACAGACAGATCGAACACAATCGATAAATTCCTTAACAGTCATGACCATGTTATTGATATCTTGCCAATATATTTGGTCAAGGTTATCAATGACTTCAAGAACGTTATCGATGGGGATACATTCTGACCACATCCAACGAGATAAAAACAAAATTATCACCACAAGAAATGCTGCATAGGTAAGTGATCAAATCAGAAGTGCTGTTCAAATGACCCGTTACAAGCTTTTACCATTGCATTTGAAATTTGACTACTAATCCAATCAGCCATTGCCAATGTATCCTGTCACTGGTTTTCTCAAATTTTCAAACTTTAACCTTGTAACGGAATTTGAGAGACTAAAAAGGGGAGGGAACGCTTCGACATGGGCGTGGATTATCAAACCGTCATACAGTTTCTTTCATGGACCGGCCTACCTCCCCTGACGCACAAGGAACGGAGAGCATGCATCGACTCACGGTGCTTCTTAGGCTACTTGAATCCAAGGTGGATCACCTAGACGATGAAGCAGATACCACCGGTATGGCAATCATCATTAATCGATACCAAAAAAATTGCTAGAAAGAGCGGAAGAACAGGTTATCTCAGCTCGTATGTAGCACGAATAAAGAGGCCTAGTATCGGCCCTGACAGCACCCTCGTGGGATGAAGCTCTACGACTGGTAGCGCAACGTTTCAAGACAGTGTTGGTGGGGGGAAGCCCTTGGTTGGACGTTTGTCGGTTACTTTCAGAAGATCGAAGCCGCAAATGCCTTGGGCTTGCCCTGTGCACTGCCGGAGATTTCATTCTACGCAGCTGATAATTCGCATGCGCTCGAACGGTGCGCTTGTGCTCATGGAGACGAGAGAGGAACTCGGCCTAGAAGAGGTGGATCCCGAGAAAATAAGCCATATCAGCCATGAAGTCCCCCGCGAAGAGGGCCAGTCAAGTTTAGTATCCTCAGAGCTAGAGACCAGACGTCGGTTAGGGATGCTCATGCGTTGATCTTTATCGGAATCATCGGCAAATTTTACATCGTGTAATCGGGGATAGTGGCGAATGTTTTCCGGAAATTTTTACACTTCATTGTCCAGAATGTGCTGTGCTGTGGTGTACGCATGCATGCAGTGGCTTAAATGCATTCTACAAGATTTGTGGCTCTGTTTTAGGGGCATTTCATGTCGGAGATATTTTTTCTATTTTCGAGAGTGACAACATTGATATGCAGTTATTTGTCATCGCAAGACTTCATATCAATGAGGCGAATAACAGGAGTGATAGCGAAGATACAGGAAAATGAACAATCGTATGAATGGACATGACGTTATAGAATTGAAAGCAGTGATTTTCATTCCATATGATTGTAATAAATGTCATCATCATCCCTTTAAGGTGCGTTTACACATGAAACTTTATTGCTGACACTTTATTGCTGCCATCTAAATTGCACGTGTAAGCGCTTCTGACACTCGTCTGACACTAGATTGCTGACATTTTTAAAAGTTGCTGTAACCGAGTGTCAGTGAAAATATTGCACGTGTAAACGACTCCTGACACTTTCTGAAAAGTGGCTGCCACAAGTGTCACTGCAGTTAAACGAGGCGCAACTATTAGCTGACACTTTTACCGACACTCACACGTGACACGACCGTGATCGGAACACAGAAACCTGACTTCTTCGAGGCTGGATTTGTTCTTGCTTTTTTCATTATCGCCTGTGATTAAATTACTAATGATGTGCTAATATGCACAGTTCATACATACCGTACATATTTTCTGCTTTTGCTGCTGCGCACTATTGTGCATACAGTTAACATCAATTTCAGCTTTATTTTGCTAGGACAGAATTGATTTTCCTGACTGTCATTATGCAAGAAGCTCCACCTGCTTGCGGAAGTATTAAGCATTGTCTGACCTGAAATTCTTCACCACAGACATGCGTGGGAATTTAATCGTCGACTTTGCAGTCGTGTATCGGTGCTAGGCCGCTTGACAACAAGCATCAGCAGGTGGGACTCATCTTTCTCGAGTAAAATGAATCACTGATTGATTGGTTGTTATGTTGACATCGACTTCGGCAGATTTATACAACATTCAGCAAAACATCTTGTGAAACGATAATCGCTGGTTCAACGATGAATGAGAATGAAATGACACAAACAAAGTGTGAGTGGACAAGAGCACTAACCGATGAACTGATCGGTGAATACGAACTGTATCCGTGTTTGTGGAACGTCCACAATCATGAATATCGCGACAGAATAAGGAAGGTCGAAGCATGGAAGAAGATTGCCGGAAAATTTAAAATGGAAGTCAAAGAGGTTCAGCGAAAAATGCACAACCTCAGGACTCAATTCCACACTGAGAGTGGTGCCGGCGGCAAATTCATTACGAAATGGCCGTTTTACGCCAGTAGAAAATCTACAATTAGACTGTTACATCAACTCAATACAGGCTATTTCTTATTTCAGTTCTGTTTCTATGTCATTTTATCGTTGCACATAGGGCCTATAGCAACTAAAGAAACATAAATGAATAATAATAGTTTTCAAAGAATCATAATTGGGTTCTCCATATTTTCGAAGTACTGTGTATAGATGATGCTGAGAGACAATTGTTAAAGAAAATCAATAGAAAACAAATTAGATAGTACAGCTGTTTTCATTGTGCGAGTAATGAAGTATGAAATGAATAGCTTTCTTGTCAAAGTTTAAATTCATGTCAGATAAATTTATACTGCTACGAAACTTCACCATCGGGTGTCATGAAGAAATCTCGAAATTCCTCTCGTGTTGTTTTTGCAGAATCCGCAATATTGTTGCTGCAGCTTCTTTCAATTGGCAGCATGTTTGCTTCAGGCATTCCCATCATGCGCCAATAATCGTCTTTAATTGAACCATTTTCAAAGTTCTCTGTGTCGAATGAATCTTTTGGAGCATACCTCTTCAATGCGAATGTAAAACCCTATAGCGAATGTAAGACCCATACCTCTTCGCCGATTCTTTCTTCGTCATAAGATAGTTGTGCAGTACACAAGAAGCCAGTACAATCATATTCAACCATATTCGCCGTTCACGCTTTGTTTTCTTCGTCAAGATGTATGCAGTAAACTGCTGCCGCTGTTCGCTTTCTCGATGACATCGTGAAGAATAGGTGTCGACTAAAAGTGTCAAGTGTAAACGCTCCTGCAATCTCCAGCAATTTTCTGACTCATCATAGATCGATAAAGTGTCAGTAGCAATTTTTCCTCGAGTGTCAGCAACTTTTTAGTGTCAAGTGTAAACGGCCTCTGCCATCTGATTGCAGGTGGCAGCAATAAAGTGTCACGTGTAAACGCGCCTTTAGAAAACTGACAAAAAATGTCGTGCAATTTAGGGTCTTATTATAGTTGCTTCCTGACGGGGTGAGACGAGTAAAGGAGCGAACCTCGCAACATTGCACTGTGTAAGTTGTTTATGAAAGCATGTGAATTTTTTATTGTTAATGGCAGCAATTCGAGAAATGCTATCCATCTGCATATTATAGAGCTTCATTTTCATTGAGTCTGCATTTCTTTACATTTTCAGATTGTTTTACATGGATGATGATGAAGTACAAATAATTGATGTATGCATCTCGACCAAAAAGAGGAACAAAGCTATTAAAGGAGCGTTGAATCGACGCCAATCAACCATTGATGGCAATTTGGCCAATTTCATAGCTCAAACATCGAAGGGTTTCGTTGTATCGCCTAAAAAAAGAAATAAGAGAAAAAACTTATCAGATAATAGCATGAACTTGGCGAATTGTTTCGAGTCAATGGCGAAGAAGCCTAAAATAGAATTCTCCTCAACTTTCGCTCCAGAAGGTAGTCTGCCAAAGTCGCCCGTAGAATCCAAAGAAGCTGCGAATATTGAAATCCACACCAGTGACGATGACTTCCAAGACACTTCATTCAAAAATTCGTCAGGCACATCATCTGCGGGAAAGGACGATGAAAATAGGAAGAAATTAAAACTGAAACAGAGATCTACCAGAGGAAGATGGAAATCAAGAAATAAGTCTCGATGTCGAGAGAATGAATCCAAACCAACAGTCGACAATTGTAAAGGCACATCACCATCACTGGAGGATAAACTTGAAATGGAAAACGACAGTATTGATGTTATTTTGTTGGAGGTTGAACGCTCTGTATTGAAGCCTCAAAAGTCTAAATCTCTCTCAATGTCAGTCGAAAAAGAAACCGTGACACATTTCAATTATTTCAATCGCCTTCCTTTAGAATTGCAGCAAAACATATTCGTTATGTTACCTGATGAGGATCTGCAAAATTGCATCTCTGTTTGTAAATGGTGGAACTCAGTCATAAAAGATCATACGGTAAGCCTTGATGCTTCATAATTTTTCCAAGTTTATCTAACACTCGCTCGGTTCAACCGATAACCTTTACATTTCATCAACTGCAGAAATTCAATAATTTGTCGTTAGTCTCTACCCAATACTTTCCCCAATCAACTGCAGAAATTCAATTTTCCGGTTTGTACCGGAATCACAGTTGCCGCCCAGAGTTGGTTGCTAAATCAAATTTTCATATTTTGGTCGCGCGCCCATTAGAATAGAGTAGCTAGAGGAATAGAGATGGCTTTAAGCTGCTATTTTCAAGCGTTCCACTAGACCAATATTTCGGTTTCACAGCCAGCATCTTGGTGAAACAGTATTACAAAGAAAGTAATTTATTTTCATGAATTGTCGTCAATTGTTATTGAGAATATTTTTCAAATCGGAGCTGTCTCAACAACCCTGCAACTGGTAGTTGGGGATTTTTATCCACACGTTCAAGATTTTGATAGTGTTAAAAAAATAATTAGCACACCGATATCACGTGAATTTTCTCGGGTTCGTATTAAGCAACAGCTGCTACACTTTATACCTCATCCGATCGAGGGGATAATTTTGCACCTCTCTTTTACTCCTTCACAAATGATCTCATTTTGATTAACCACAATGTCCTATGTATCAAGTGGTATTGATTAATTATCAAAAAATTGACTATTTTATTAATTGCTGCTATTAAGAAGTTATCTTACTTAAGCCAACTTTAAGCAGTTATTGGAATGCAGGAATTAGTCATAGTATCATTTGACAAATAACCGCAAAGATTCCAATACTATGTCATTGTAACTGTTCATCATCTAGCTTGCCTGAACGTAAGAAAATATAGATGAAGACTTCATATATACTAAATAGGCATAGAAACGCAATTCAAATTGAAATGACTCCGGGTGTGGCAGCATATTTAATAAAGTTATTGTGCTGATGCCGAGGGATGTGAACTAGGCCTGCTGATAGCTCCTGTTATTCACACAGGTGAAATGACTATTATGATGTGTTTTAAGAGGATACACAGCTCGATTTGAAACAACTACACCTACAAAGTTTAAGAAAATTAGTGTTGACGGCTTGAAATAGAAATTATGTCTTTTGAGCAGGCGTTGAGACTCATCTAATATTAGTAACTTTTTAACGGGTTAGTGCATGCGTGGCGATCGATTGCTATCAGTGTGACATTATATCAAAATGCAAAAGAGTCCTCAGAAATTGTCAGATCATTAGAAGTATCAGCTGGTGACATGATGAGACAGTCATAGTGATGAATGCTTTTTAATTATCACGATTTTCCAGTTTCTGAGTTTCTGAAGCTTTGTAGCGATTGATAAATGTCGTGGGTTTCAATAGAATTAGAAAACTTTGAAGAAGATCGTCAAGCATTTTCTCCTCAGGAAGTTGAATTGATTCAGTCATCCTTCGTTACAGTTCATGAAATGGAAGAAATGTTATCATCGATTGTCTCATCATCTTGAGAGTCAGGGACGTCGAAACTCCGGCAGAAAGGATATGGCTATTCAATTATTACGCAATACCTTGAAGTTTACCGAAAAAGCGGATGATTTTATAGTGAGACCTGATTGTCAGCTTGCTATGGCTTATCTGATGCCGCAAGTTTTTTCGTGAGTAAAATTCCGATAATCGAGTATCATGTGACTAATGATCTCTTCGTAAGCGTACTAATCGTCTTTTTGTTTGTTGGTACGCATCTTCTATGGACTACAGTCGAAATGTGAACATCAAAGGCGTTATAATGCTGTCAACAAGTTCACTCATACCGGTTTCTAATATTTCTGTTCCTTCGATGGAATGACAACATGGAATTCGAGAAAAATGATGATAGAAAGCTTTGACGGCTAACTGAAGCTTTCTTAGAATTGTAGTACTATTGTGGATTTGCCAACAACGAAATAATCAAATCACTCAGCATTAGACATGAAAATTAAGCTTTGTTATCCAAATCTCAACAAAGGAACTAATGCACTATGTTATCATACATGTTATCTTTAATGAGTCTTGCCTCAGAATGTAGCAGAAAAAGGAGGCGATGGTGCTCTGTGTGAATTTTTCCTGACAGTGAATAAATTCATGTAGTAGTCCTGCGCCTGAGCAAAGTTTTGTACATGGATTGTAGATGCGTTAGTTGATAAAGAAAAAAGAATCTCCAAGCAATCTAATGTATTGAAATACAGTGCACGTATCTTCTACCTACCAACAGCCTAAAAATCATGCGAACAAACTCTTTTTTAGTTTGATCTGACTTCGTCTGTTGACGTATTCTGAGCTGATAGTACTTGCATGGTCAACAAATTCATTTCGTGAGAAGTCGTGAATGGCGATAGTGGTAAGATCCTAGGTTACATTCCTCACATTATCATACACTTCACTCGAAAAGGTGTAGTAGAGTAGGAATCGTGGGATTTGAAATGACAAGAGAGAGAGAGAGAGAGAGAGAACACCCGAGTGATAACAATGCGTCGAACAGACGAGGTCATATCAGTTACTGACTTCGTTACACTTCAAGTTATCGACTCTGAATCAAAAAGCACTTGTCTGATTTGCATTAACTTCGGGTGTGAAGTTATTCATATTTACGGATTTCAGACATGTTTGAAGATGTGAGAGGGAGGATAACCCATAAGTAATACAGTGTTCGCACTGGGGCGCGAATTCGCGCCCGGGCGCGAATGCGCGAAAAATGAAGGCGGGCGCGAAAATTCCGAAAATATTTTCGCGCCCCAATATTGTCCCATATATTTTCGCTCCCCAAAAAATATTTGACTATAATATATCACTGGGAACTGTTAGATGTGTCTACGACTATGTATCAGATTGATGACAGTAATAGAATTGAATATTTTCCTTCTTATTCCAGAAAATGCCTTCCTGACATAACACTGACAAATAGGAATAGTGTGTAAACCTACTACGACATACCGTAATCATAACTGCGTATTCTACATTTTATTAAGGGACTATTTATCATCACTGCGTATTACATTTTTGAAAGGGTGAAGCGATTCTTCAGGAGGGGAACTGAAAAGCTCCTCAAGTACTTACCGTTTGAAAATGGTGTGCTTCAATCGTGCCAATTTCTTTCCCCACATCATTCGAACGATGCTGATCTGGAGAACTGGGCGAAGACTCTTGCGAAGTGCTTTCCCCAAATTGTTCCTCAAAACGAGATTTCTACTCTTGAAGTTGAAGCTCGACTCCTCCAAGGTACAACAGAGAAGCCAATGGACATTGGAGAATACTTGCAGAAAATGTCCTCAAAGATGCCAACTCTGAGTCGTCTGGCTCGAGTCACGATGACATTACCCCACCGAAACGCAGAAGTGGAGAGGGTGTTCAGTTTGCTGCCTGATCTAGTGACAAAGAAACGGAGTAACCTGTCCGCGACTACAGTAAATGCGATCGTCGTTATTAAGAGCGCCATGGCATCGAATAATATCTCATCGCGAAACTTCGAAGTGACACAGGCACTTTTGGAGAAAGTTGCCAAAGCCAAACAAGCATATGAGCTGCGTTTGAAGAGCGAGATGGAGGAAGAGGCAGCAAGGAAGAAGAAGGCAGCAGAGAAGGATATATTAAAAACTTTCGAAAATCAGAAGAAAAATGATTCAAAGCTGAATTGAGTTAGAGTCCGGTCTCAAAAACAACGAAAAGCGAATCAGCGATATCATGAAGCGGAAAGAAAGCCTCGTGAAAATGCAGGAGGAGGCATTGCGGTCATTAAAGGAAGAGGAGGGCCACCTTAAAGCTCTGCTTGATGAGAAGGAGAAGATGGAAGAAAAGAAACGAGCAGTAGCTGAGAAGCTCATGACTAGTACTTTGAAGCGAAAAGCACGTGAAGAACTGAAAGTTATTTCTCCCAAGAAATTGAAGTGATATTTTCTTTATCAGTGCCTAGCGCTTTTAGACAGCATTTTGATTCAACACAGCTCGATCATCATGTACCTGATTGAATGAAACTACTTACATGTGTACTTTCATTTCTGATCTTTTCTTCATTTAAATCACAAGGAAAATAGGGCATAAACTCTTACGGTGTATTAATGAAGCTTATTATGTTACATTTCAGTACCAGATGGAAAGTGTAGCGACGTTATTTTAACGAAGACGTTGACTACACCGAGAAAATGTCAGGTATGACAGGCCCTAACACCCCGATTTTAGTCTTTGGTTCAGTTCCATTTGGCCCAGATTTGGTTGTAGTGATTTCGGGCATTTTTCTAAGGCCCCACAACCAAATCCTAGCCAATTGGAACTGGAAAAGGCATTTTCGGGGTTCCTTAGGCTCATTTGATTCAACGTTGCGGAAATATTATAGTACCGAATTAGAATGAATACATTATAACGTCTTATATGTTCGTATATGATCTCATTAATATCATATGGTTGTCTGCTCCATGCAGGGCCATCCATTAATCAATTATGTTTTCATCTACTCCATCAAAGGTATCTAATAAATGCTGTAAATCGTCTTAGACCTATGAAATTGGACCGTAAATATGCCTATATGAATTCCATATATGTTTGAAAAATGTATGTATTGGCCTTACGCTCGTGCATACATGTATCTTAGACCAATTAGTTGGGGGCGCGAATCGCAGGGCGGGGCGCGAAAAATGCGAAATCGGCCAGTACGAACACTGGTAATATCAACCAGTTGACTTATAACCAATAACTAATATGGTTACGATCGAGTTTGATTCATACAGGATTGGTACTTGGTGAATGGATATCATTGCCGACCGCTCCCGGTTGCACAGATGAGAAATTGAGATGATAAGATGCTCCAGAAAGCGGAAACTCTCCTCCTAGGATTGATAAACCAAGAGTGAAATCGGGCGGAATCCTTTCTCTAATAAAAACCAACGTGTCGTCACTCATAGTTCGTGTCGAAACGTCGAGTATTTATCATCGTCTTGGTCTTTTCTAAACTCATCATCGATTGATGAGTCAATATTTCTTCTCAATCATTTACAATTTTCTATATTGTATCGGATGTCCCACAAATAGGTACCAGTAGAAAATTGTATTTTGCAATAAGAATTGTCAAAATGCTTTTTACACTTAAATATCATCACGTGGACTAAAAATGTGATCAAATTAATACTAGAAGTATGATAACGTCACCTTTGAGAAGTTTATTATTGTATTCACTTCATTTCACATTATAGCAATATAAAGATCTCTCCCAAAGAGTAGTCACATCGCTGACGCTTTTGCAGTTTCTTATTCAAGCATACCAGGTATTACAGTTATTCCGCGTTAAGCCAGTATGATTTCAGAGCGAATTGTGAAATAATATAATTTCGAATCATAATTGTGAAATTATATGAAGATCGGTATTTCACAACCTTTCTAAATTCTTTTAACACTTATGCTTCTTTGTCGTTCGGAGTGGTTACAATATTTCTGATCTGCAAAGGTCACGCGAGAAAAGCTCTATCTTTACACAATAAAAAATGTTATCAGATCGATGCCATTGACCATGACTGATTGGCGTTGCATGTCACAGCATGGTTTTCACAAAAGCAGTCCGCAGTTCACTCTAGTCATGATTCATTTTACAATAGAAAGAAGCGATGGTTGATAGTAAAGAGAAGTGCCTTGTTGATCGGATAAGAGCAATCACATTCAGGGAAGCTAATGAAGCGGGTTTAACTTTCATCACTGCCAGTGGGTAGCACGACAAATTTGGAGAAGTGAGGAGTTTGTCAAGAACAACTGGAGGAAAGATCCCCATGAATGCAAGATGGACAAAGAAGATACAGGCCAGCACGAGAAGAGGATTATACGTATAGCAAGCAACAAACAATATCAAAGTTGTCGGATATCATCGAAGTAGCTGAAAAGGAGAAGAGGAGATTAATAGCAAACTCATTCCTGCATGACAGTTCATCGATATAGGAAAGCTAAGAAGGCGTCATCAAGTTAGCGATAGCGAAAAATCATGAAGGACATAGAGAATGACATCGAGCTCTTTCAAAATCTACTGAACTCTTTTCCGAACTCTCTCATCCCCTTGGGGACAAACAGATTATTAAAAAGTTTGATTTGATCATCAATAAGTTTTTAGTGTGATTGGAACAGAAAATTTGCTTGCAAATTTGCATTTTAATAAGTCCAATATTTACGGGCATATCCTTGTGGGACAACCGGCCGGCACATTTTGATGAGACAATCTAAGGATGTTTTTTCTCCACCTTTTTAGGCATTTTGCGTCCTTCTGTCCCTCAACATCTTCCACAATTCGGTCGTATCTGCAGCATCATCCATTGTGGTTTGTTATGAGAAAATGGTTCTCCCAGCGATTTCCAGATTCTCTGCAACCGAATGGAGAGCCCTCTTCCTGGTCGTTCTTAGTTGGTTGTTTCGCTGTTGCAAGAAAAATCGAAGATGTGGAATGGATTTGGAGTTCTCTTATGCTTCAGTTTCCAGAGGTTTGTTACAGCGATACTGTTCTTTTTTCCTACACGTGATTTAATGATCGTTTATGAATATGACTTAACCATGGTAATGCCTGAATGAAATAATTTTTGTCTGAAGTATTAAGCAAAATCTACATGGACTTGATCCGAGGGGGGAGGGGGTCAACCGAGTCAACCATAACATGGAATCTGCAGAATTAGCACTATCGTAATTTGTCTTCATTCCTTTGCTTTATTTGTCGGCTTTTCGCTTACTGCTCGTACTTCATTCGGAGTTTTTCTAGTTTCTTGGTCTTAGGAATCTTAAGGTCTTGTCATCAACTAGATGGCACGTACCAAGCAAACTGCACGGAAATCCACCGGCTGCAAAGCCCCACGTAAGCAGTTGGCCACTAAGGCTGCCCGGAAGAGCGGCCCAGCCACCGGCGGTGTGAAGAAACCACATTGTTACAGGCCCAGGACTGTCGCCCTTCGCAAGTTGCCCTTCCAGCGACTTGTCCGTGAAATCGCACAGGACTTCAAGATCGATCTGCGATTCCAGAGCTCCGCTGTCTCTGCCCTCCAAGAAGAAGCTGAAGCTTACTTGGTCGGTTTCTTCGAGGACACCAACTTGTGCGCCATCCACGCTAAGCTGGTGACCATCATGCCCAAGGACATCCAACTTGCCCGCCGTATCCGCGGTGAACGTACTTAAACAGCAAGCGCTAGTGAACGCGAAGATGGTCTCCGTGACGCAGTGATTAAGTGCTTAGCCTAGCGATCTTACGATCCTGAGGTTGAGTCCCGAACTTGTCATTGGAAGTCGTCATGAAGGGCATCCGGACTAAAAGGTCACAACGCTCCAGACTAAAGTCTGTCAGCATCGTCCAAGCCTCCAGTATGGGGAGTAGTGACGCTAAAGCATCATTTTTGTGTAGTTTCATTAAGTTCGGTTTTCTGTCTTCGATGATCTGTTTTAAACTATGGCTTATCAAAATATCTATTTTGATGTTCGCTACCGACAATTGATTCTAACGCTGCAATGCGTGTCTGATCTCTGCTCATCTGCTTGTGCCGGATGATGCGGTTTTGTGTGCCAGTTTCTCCGAAGATGATCTCCGAAAGTGATTAGAATTTTCGCATTAGCTTTTGCTTGTCAGCACCGGGCCCAGGGGTATCCCTTAAAAACAAGTAACGCATTTCTCCATGTGAAAAGCACCAGAACAAAGGGCCGTGGACTCCTATTAAGATGATGGACTTATTTTTGGAAACAAAATTATTCAGAGCAAGTCAAACAAATGCGAATACTTTCAAGCCATTTTTTGATGGTTATGTGTCATAAGCGATTTTTTCCAAATTTTGAGGTTGTTCTTTTCTTTCTCAATTCTCATGCATGCTATCTTTTTAATGTTGATTTTTGATTTGAATGGTGATCATGTTCTAAGTTATAAGCACTTTAGAAATCGAATGTCTCTTTCGTGGGTTGAAGCTAAAAATACAGTAATTGAGACAAGAAATTTTCTAATTACTATTGAATCAACTTTTGAAATTGACTTAATGCAAACGCTGACTAAACAGATCTGTGTGAAGTAGGGAATTCGCTCTGTCACACAATGCCAGTACTGTATTCATATTTCCATTGTCGACAAACCCGCTTGACATGATTTTTCCAAAAGTGTCTATTTGATGCCAGATGCCTTTTATGATAT
Source organism: Prostheceraeus crozeri (assembly GCA_907163375.1). Lineage (NCBI taxonomy): Eukaryota > Metazoa > Platyhelminthes > Polycladida > Euryleptidae > Prostheceraeus > Prostheceraeus crozeri. The sequence goes on from CAJQUW010010479.1 coordinate 24,555, forward strand.
GAATTTACATATACGTATTGACAGAATGGGTCTATCTGAGTTTCCAGCATTAAAAAAGTAATATAAGACATGATGAAATGATATTTAACATTGAAGAATTCCCAAATAAATACTCTACTTCCATTAACCATTATTTTCTCGAAAAAGTCGGTGATATCACGATAACCTAATATAAGCCCGTGTGTTCTATATAGGAAAATGCGGAGCCGCAACACCAAGTGGATGTCCATTAAAAAGAATACTTCAAAATGTGTATCGTAAGAACACAAATACTTTAAAGTATCTCAATTGAGGTGATTCTCAGGCAAGACGTCCACTACATTGGAAAGATCCAGTAAAAATAATAAAATCGCTCCCTTCGTTAAGACGGGTTGGTTATTGAGCGTGCAACATATAAAATGCATGCAGCGATGCATTTCGTCCTCAGGTGTACTGAAGTAGGATGCTCATGGGCTGAGCACACAAATGATGGCTCGCGAATATTTAATGCGCAGAATATTTCTGCCGAATTTCAAAGTGGCTTTCAGTAAAGCTTAGGCCAGTTATTTAGCGCTTCAGTGCGGATGTCATCATGACTACTCGACACCAGATTGATGTCTCTGCTCCTTCTTAACTTTGCATGGGCGTACATGCAGTTTCTAATTTAAGCTTGTGATTGCTTTTAATACAACTTGCTTTTAGGAATTTTGTACGTTTCAGGGAAAACCTCCATAATCGCTCCTGAAGAATTGCCCAAATTGCTCTCAACTGGTAGTCTGAAAACATTTCTTTACAACATCGACGAAAACTAGGCTCTCCCTTTTGATAGACGAAATAATGAAGGAGGAGATCACTTTTACACTTCTCTAAATATCTGGTGTTATAATACACGTTCACTGTAAATTCTAACTTATCCCAGTTATTTCATAGCTAAACCAATTATTCAAGTGATATTTCTCCTTTTAGAGTCAATACGTTATCATCGACTTTCTGTATGGAATTGCTTACATTCTTCGACTGATGAGCTTGGTGTCTCAGGCAGGTGTTTGGTTCAGAATGTTTTATAGAATTGCCCATCGCCTTCGAATGATGGAAAAGAGTGGAGGTGTCTGTCTTGAGCAATTGAAAGATCGATTAGTCTGTCCTGGTCAACAATCTATCCTTCGGTATGGGTGAGTAGTCAGAATTTGATGCCCTGTCGCTAAATTTGTCTAGTAGGTAGCATTGAAATACTGAACCACACACTCAACACGTTTATAGTCTTTTCCTCACGGCCATCGAGGTAGGACCTTACTGTCGACATAAGAATCTCTGCAACTTTAACTGCTGAGTGTTGAAATACAATTGTTCTAAATTTTTGATAAAAATGCACATTATTGAATATTATTCTGCAAATTCTACTAATGGTGTTTCTTGAGGCATGACAATCGACTAACAGACTTTTTAAGATTTAAGTACAAGCACTTGTACTTCTCCCGTCAGCAGGTAGTTTCGATCCGAAGACCTGTGCAATGCATTGTTGTCATTTGTGCGGTCTCTCTCGGATAAATGAGCCACCCTGCCACTCAAAGCAAGGAAAATGCAAATGAATTGCTTTTTGCAAGAGGAGATAATGATTTAAGTAGAACATCGATACGCGATCAGTATTAGATTAGTAACTGAAATATTGTTTTCTGGTACTTTGCTTTTCCTAATTATTGTTTACATTTTTTTAAAGTCAACCATCTTTTTTCTCTCTCAATGCATAGTCTTACCTTCTATGTAGAACAGGGTGGCGGCCGCGCCCGGGTGCCCGGGAATCGCTCGGGAATTTTGGCCATTTTTCAGTTTTGCCCGGGAATCGCTCGGGAATGATATTTTCACTCAAGTAAAAAAACTAAACAGACATAATATAGAGCGAAAGTTTTGTCTGTCTCAGCCACGGTTCGCAAAACATTTTGGCAAGACGCATCAATTTCGTTCAAATTTAGCTCATTAGTGCCGATAATTTTTTTTTCTCAAAAATGCAATTATCTTCGTGAGCACTAGTTATATGAAGCACGTGAAGATCCAAAAAAATATTTCAATGTATCTGCTTTTTATTACAACATATCCGCCATCGGAAACTAAGCAAACTCAAATTGCCACCACATCTTCGATAAAGATTCCAAGCATTTTGGATAGAAACATCTACAGTCCAAGAAAAAATTTGGTGATGCTATTTATTGCGTCTGATGGAACTCAACAACAATTCACATTTTTGTCCATGCGGTCCTTTCCGCCCATGAACTTATTATACATTTTTACGGTATTAGGAATATCTACGGTAATCTTTGTTTTGCTAGCGCGAGAGAATCGCTGATAAGTTCCTATTAGATGTATGGAATCACATGTTGATATGAAGGAAACTACCTTATTGTCTTTCCAATGTAAAATACAAATATTATTTTTCAAATCTGTAAGTATGAGCGCATGTACCTCGTTTCCCTTTGGCTACCTCTTCTTTCTTGCGAACTTGAGTCTTTTAATATGTGGTTTTCTGATGTGGTGCCTATGCCATCGTAGCCTCTCCTCTGCAGTTCGAGTAAAAGATCCACATTCGAAAAAGGATTGTCAAAATAGGAGCAGTAGCTGAGGTCTGGATGAGGCAAATTATCCAAGAAGTGTAGTAAAAGTGCAGAATGTTTTCCTACTAGACTGCCATAACTGTATGTGTTTTGTCGTGAAAGAAAATACTTTCCTTGATATATGTCAAAACTCACTAAATTAACTGTTGCAGTGTTAAGACATCATGCTTTATACCGTAACCGTGTGTGTTTGCCAAAAATATATTGTTTACTCTCGTAGGAATCGTAATACCTAATCATGGCTTCATCCCAATCCATGAGTGTCTCAGGTACGATGTGTCCGAAAATTTGCATTCAGTCGGGTGTTAGTGGTCTCAGTTTGAAATGTTTTTCACTTTTATCAATTTTATAATTATTGGCAAAATGAATAGCTCCTATAATTCGTTCAAAACGATTTCGTCTTATACTCGAAGAGACTGAGTGATGTCAATATCAGCTGAATCTTCTTAGTCTTTCTCATTCGTTCTTCGTATGGAATGGAAGTTAAGCCATGAATATTCCGAGTCAAGCGCCGTTGCACACGTTCGATCAGAATAATGTCTTTGGATAAGGATGGATTCCAACCTGGGACGGCATAGGTGTGGACGAACTAGGGAGGTGTAAAGCTTCATAAGCACGTTAGGATCTCTTGACATGAAAGTCCGCAGGATGGCAGAAAGAACGTTGTTGGCTTTCTTTAGATAAAGGATGGTGTGCCGCGAGAATTTGAGATTCTTCGAGATGTGGATTCCAAGGTCTTTAACGCACTCAGACCGCTGGATTGTGTCTCCTTCCATCTTGTAGTTAGAGCCAGGATTGTGATGTCCAAATGAGATAATTGAACATTTCTCTGAATTCAAATGCAGTTGCCATTCGTTTGACCAGATGGCCACCGCATTGAGATCAGATTGCAGTAGCTGGGCAAATTTTTCCGGATGAGCGCGCTTAATTTCAATGTTCATAAAAAAAATAAAAAATATATGAACGTTGTTTATTCTCGGAAGCACATTAGGCACGGAGCCTTTCTTCCATGTGGCCGAGTTGTCATTTACCACTCTCATTCTTTTTCGTGCTGAGTGTTTAGCAAGAATGCAGAGTGTACCTATTTTAAAAGTCTTAGGTTTGAACCGACCAAGATTTGAACCAAGGTCTCCCGGACGCAGAGCGAACACTCTACCACACGGCCACAGCGCCGGTAAATCATTTTTATGTCATCTGCGTATTTAAGGACGGTAGAATTCACTACTGTGCATAATAAACATGAAAATTTAGTAAGCAGTTCCATAAAGACATTTATACAAGACGGAAGATAGTCCTATTCATTGAAGATTTAGGGACATAAAAGACGTCTGTAAATAACACAATTATTTTTTGTCGACATTTCTCCACACCTTGATCCAAGTAGGTGTTACTCACAATATCATTGGAACGACTATATCGTCGGAAAGAAGTGCCATTTTCACGATTTCTATGTTCAGTATGAAATTGGGTTAGAACAAGACGACGGTATTCCTTAGTCCACAGCATTTTGTACTCTGTCCACTAAAATATTCTTTGCCACCTTTAGCGCCGTTGATGTGCAACGGCTATGAATTGAAACCCAAACCCGACCACCTGCCACACGAATCAATTTTGAACCCGACCCGACCCGAAAAATTTAATGAGCATAACTATTATGTTACGAACATAACGAAAAATTATTTCAACCGTTGAGAATGTATTTCCCAGTATTTAGGCTTGAGTCTTTGTGAAAAAAACTACTAAATGAAAAAGAAATTGCTCTTTTTCACAATGACAATCTTTATGCCTATACACTGTTTTCCATTTGTGGAGTGATAGGGCCTATTACGTGATAGTATCCTGAAGTTTGTGAAGTGTGAATATCACACATTGCTGTAATGTATTGAATTCAGGGTGGCGGCTGAGCCCGGGAATCCAAAGAACACATTTTATGGATGACGGTTACCACGCGCCCATTGTTTGTACGCAAACTGATAAAAAAAGTGATGACAATTATGAATTCTTCTGGCGTGTGCGGTCTTCGTCCATTGTGGCAGTCTTCCTGGTTTCTCTTGTCGATGCTTCTGGATAAGTTGGTGTTATCGTCCTTTTGTATTGACACGTGGATTTTGATATCCTGGCTTTCTCTCATGGCATGAATGCGCTGCAGTTCAAAATGTAGCGCTCCAAAATGTGATTTGTTACTTCAACTTAACATGTTAGAAAATTGAAGTCTGAAAAATCGGCGAAATGCAACTTCATAGAATTTTATGACTGAGATGATGAAAATGAAGCATTTTTTGATTGTTGAAAAGTTCAGGAAGCGAACTTCTCCATCGATACGAAATTATTTAGATTCCATAAGTAGCTCACGGCTGCAAGCCATTGAGGAAAAATAGATGTTTGTAATATTAAGAATCACCGCTCATAAACTTCAAAAATTTTGAAAACTGAGTGCGACAGAGTCAAATATCGTTCACGTCATAATTTGGTGATAAAATTCTAACCGGAAGGTATGATAAAAGTAGTTTAAAGCAGAATAATAATTTTTTGACGTCACTTTACTCCCCCATACAGGGGCTAGGACGGTGCTGACACAGTCAGACTTTAATCTGGAGTATTGTGATCGTCTATTCAGGATGCCCTTTCTGCCGACTTCCAATGACACTTTCGGGGCTCGACTTCTGGACCAGAAGATCGCTAGGCCAAGCACTTAACCACTGTCCCACGGACACCACGCACATTAGTGTTTTGAAAGTAGTTTAAAGCAGTATCCGGATAATTTTTGAGCGTTGTAGTTAGAATAAAGTATCTTGTCATCATAAAAAAATGGCGTGGAAATTAGATGAAATAGCCCGGGAATTTGAAGCTTGAAATCTGGCCGCCACCCTGGTAGAAAGAGATGTCTTTTTAGCCTACTAAAGCTGTTTTGCAGTGGAGGCTCACCCAGGTGTTGCAGGACGATGGTGCATTAGAATTCTTTTCGAAAATTGAAATTGTTGGAAATTGGTGAATTGTTCGGTTGACGGATCTGAAATGTTGAAATGATGAGTGCTTTCTAATCTGAGGATCTTATGACACTACTTGATTGACGCAAGTAGTAGTGTGCTATTTATTCTCTTTCTGTTTGAGTGTGAACATGTGCGTCTGAGTCCCGTGACTTATATTCTAAAATTATGGTCGAGTCGATAAGTCAGGCTGTTCAAGTTATTTGTCAGACCAATTGTGAGTTCAATAGATTAGTAATTATCACGTCAATTGGTTATTTTGATTCACACATTAATGCATGTTGTTGTCATCATTTTCTTCTGCTGCAAAATAATATACCGCTGCTAATGATATAGCAATAATTGCCAGTTGGCATTATTATTTTCTTGTAAGTTCTGATTTACAAGAAGAAAATCATAATACCAACAGAAATTGGCAATTATTGTTACATAATTATTAGCGTTACATGATTTTGTAGCTGAAGAAAATGATGACAACAACATGCATTAATGTGTGAATCAAAATAACCAAATGACGTGATAATTACTTTTCTAAGCGCACAATACGACAATTAATCATGGTTACAAACTCAGAGATGTAGCTCGGTCGAATTTTTGACTTAGTCTCAATGTTAACTATTTCTTCTATTTGGTTAAGCGGGACATCTCTCACCATGTCGAGTAGCGTCGTTTGCGTACAGCTGCCGAAAGCAGAATTTATGATGCCGTCATCGGGGACAGGCGTAGGGAAGATAGAATCATTCTCTGCTGGGTGCATGGATAGCAACGGCTACGGCTAGGCGTTGAAATGTGCCATAAAGCTGTAAAGTTACATGTTCAGCGTCTGTCGATATTAAACCACCATCATGGTGCAGTGTTGTCTTTCTAAGTGCAACAATATATGATAGTAACATCAATAATGTGTGTTTCTATAGATTTCCATCAGACAGAAAAATATGGAAGTTGTCAGAGTGTCCGTCCAATAGGCAATACGTCATCAACTGTTTTTGTTGAACCATGATTTCTTTAACTTCCCGAGTGAAAAGTTAAAGTCCTATGAGGAGTCATTTCATGTCTTGAAGATTTTATTTATCAAAGGTGCTGAGATCTTTTATGTGACTTTAATGTTTTATAGTAGTTCAATTTAATGTATAGTCTCAATAGTTTAGCCTTTCTTTTAGGCATATAAGTGCCTATCACACAACATGGCTCATTAATTAAAAATAGGGGCCTACCTCAGCCTAAAATTATATCTATGACAGGCCTATTAAAAAATTAACACAGTCTTAACTAAGTTCATTAGCTGACGTCTTTCCAGTGTCTCCGCATAAATCACAAGGCACGTCTTCACGTCCATAAGTCCTCTCTCGAATATTTTTATAGCACAAAATGAAATGCATCTGTTGGGTATATGCAAAAATTTAACATTTTCCCTATCTTTTTCATAAAATGAAGAGTGATATTGGTGGTTTATTAACAATAATCTGAATACAGCCTATGTCATGACTTGATTAATCAATGTATGACTAAAAAAAGGGGGTTTGCAAGTGAATCTAGCGAATGAAGTTCTGGATATCAAATCACCAGATCAGCTAAGAGATGAGGAACTGTGCCTGTTTTTGAAATCCACCAAGACACGCTGCTATTTTCCGTAGTTTTTGTACTTTTTGTCTCCGTACAATGGCTAAGTCTGCTTGGTACAGTGGCTTGGTCTCGGGCAAAATTAACAAGGGTTGGGAAAGCGTTTCTCATTCGGTTTGGTCTTGTGATTCGTCATATTGATTGAGCCATATTGATGACACATATCATTATTCGTTTTTTAGGATGAATTCAATGAAGTTGAGCCTGACCCACGAACAACTGAAGATTGCTCGCCACGAGTTACGTGAAGGAGACGTCATTCGTATCAATGCGTTTGCAGGAACTGGCAAAACAACTACTCTCCTTAACTTTTCTCGTTTCAATCCAGGAAGGAACTTTCTCCTCATTGTCTACAACAAGTGAGACTAATTCAGATCGTGAGGAATTGACTTGTGTCAATACCATTTGATGAATTTATCGCTGAGACATTGAATAAAAAAATTAGAAACTTTACTTTGTGGTCTCGTGGCACAGTGGTTAAGTACTTTTCCTTAGGATCTTTTGGTTGTGTGTTCGAGCCCCGACAGTGTCATTGGAAGTCGGCTTATCCTGACTAAAAGTGTAACAGCGCTCCAGCATAGGTCAGCACCGTCCAAGTCGATATTGGGTGAGAAGTAGCGATAAAACAAGCACTTGGAATATTGCCTGTAATTATTCACTATACAGATGATTGGCAATTTTGCCTTCACTGATAACATGGGCTTCACAAATAGCTTTTAATGTTGCTTAATGGAATGTATCATTGTGGAATCTTGCAAAGGAGAGCTTAACTTGTGATGAGACAACTGGTGGAAGATATTGAACGACGCAAGACGCTACTCCGACTGAGACGGATGTCTGAGAGACGTCGATAATCTGAACGGAAGAATGAGGGAGGAGAGAATTGCAGATGAAATGAAGAAAATCATGAGAAGACCTCGCAACGGAAAGCGTGCGCACATCAAGCTTGAACGTCAGTGTAGGTATGTGTGCGGTGTGTGTGCTCCCCTACTGGGGGCTTGGACGTTGGTTGACAAATGGGGTTTAGTGAAATGAGAAAATTATTTTCTCACGAACGACTCCAGAGGCGACGGATCGGATGACCGATGCGCTATCAAGATTTTTAAAAGAAAAATAAGTGCGACGTTTTCTCTTTTAAAAAACGTTGGTTGACAAAGTCAGACTTTATCTGAAGCAGTGTGAAGCTTTTAGTGCGGATGACCTTCCTTCCGACTTCTATGGCACTTTTCGATGTCAACCTTTGAACCAAAAGATCGCTAAGCCAGGAGGTTAAGTACTGTGCCACGTTAAAAAAGGAAAGTGGAGAAAAAGTAAAGAAGCTAAACGAATGTGGGGAAGCTTGAGTTGATTGACTTCTCGGCTCATCTTGACAAATTACAGATGACAACGTCGCAAGACTGGATCTCACACTGCATGAAAGTGACGTTTTGATACTAGTGCGACAATCAGAAATTCGGGTCTGTCCTATTTTGTTCGTTGGATAAACAAAACTGAATCAGATCACTTGTGTAAAGCATAATAGAAGTTAGTGTTTATATTTCCCTGATAACTGCGGTTAAGGTTTCGAAGTTACCATATTCGTTAACTGGTCGGAGTTTTTTTTCAGTAACGGAATATTCGCGGAATCATCAAAATATTCGCGTGACGGACAAATCTTAATCCCAGATTAGCATGCAGCAAAATAGCTTCAATTCTACGATCTTGTCTTAAGCTTATCTGACCTTAAGGGGAGGATTCTGCCCAAGCCTCTTTATTTCTTTCTGCTATGATCAGATAAGATGTCTTAAAAGGTTTAAACGAGCATTTCAACCAGAAGCCTTTGGGTGAACGGTGACCCCAGCACGTCAATATTCGGCAACGAAAAGAAAGTTAACGCTATTCTAATGATGCCCCTCGCTCGATGCCGCATTATTTATCGCGTTATTTGAGGCGTTATTTATTTTTTGGCGCCTCAAATTGCGTTAAAATTTTTCTTGAAAGCAGCTAGGACATGAGTGGGCCTAATTTTTATGCCTTACAATCTAGCATTCAATTAATCATCTTACTAGTCACAGATGACCATGAAAGAGCCACTGAAAGCATGCACTTGTACTGGAATGATGAAATTCTAAAAATTTTCAACTTCTTCCTTCTGCATTTGTTCATTTGAATTTCTTGCAATGGTTTCAAGATGCATTTTCAGATGAATGCATTATTTTCCTTAGATTCCTTAGATTTTAATCACAGTAGTTCGTAGAATACGCCCCCGTGGGCATAAGCCTGCTCAAAAAGCCTCGTTCAGAAAGGGTAAATTTAATTTTTTAGGGAATGCGATTCTTAATATCCGATTTCATGTGGAACTTCACTTCATATCTTAGCTCAGTTTACATGAATTTTAGTTTGCATTTGCACGTATTCTTCACAAATGCCTTTTTTGCAGAGCCGCTCAGCTGCACGCTCAGAAAATCTTTCCGAAGAATGTTGAATGCCGAACTGGACATTCTTTAGCATTTCAAGCAGTGGGAAGAAAGTGAGTTGATGATGCTCTCCCGGTCTGTAGAAAGGTATATGTGGACATTGTTAGGGAACATGCTTTCATCTTTTTTGATGGATATATTGCGATAACCTGACATTATCGTTCTAGGAGAGCATTCTAACCAAAAGATTTTTGTAGTATCCTCGCTTGCCTTCTACTAGAATTAGCAAGCTAAAATTAGTTGCTGTTGTATTCTGCTAGTTCAAAATCGTGGTGAATTCCATTTTGACGTCATTCAGTGCTATATTAATGATGATGGCCCGTCAATGCATGTGACAAATAACTATCACGTGTGAATATAATACTTTGGGACAAGTGTTATGGTTTTATCATAATTCTTAAACTGAAGGCCCTGGAAAAATCTTGTGATCAATATATGAACACTGTGACAATATATGAATAAGTTTTCTGCATATTCATCGATAGTATTTACCTAATAATAAATTTCCATTACAATCTGTCTAATATCTTCCGCAGTTATCGACATAAACTAGGAAACTTGAATACTCGGAGCTTGGTCGATATTCTCTCCGCCCTAGGATCTGGTGAAGGAAATTTGTTTCGCCGAGTGAAGCTCGTGAAAAACGCATTGGAGAGCTTTATTGCATCTGCAGAAAACTCTATCACATCAGATTTCATCACATCGGACGCCACTGCGAAGGAAAAAGCACAAGCTGTGGAGGAGGCAAATGATGTCTGGAAATTGATGGTGGACAGGTCTCATAACGTAAGCAACATGAAATTTCCATTTTCACTGAGTGATAAATGATTTGCAGAAGGTACTGCATGACTGTCTGGTCCTGGTTTTCTATCATCTGATAACGATTCCAACGAGTTTTGAGTCATCATTTATCGAAGCAGATATCACTGCATCCACATCTCCTGCTACGAGTAAAATTCAACCGAACATTTTATAAGTACCGCTACCTGCGCCAATGCATGAAAGGGAGAGCTACACACTGTATTGATTCATTTTCGCCAATTCCCGAAAATTATGCGGGAAGGATCCGGATGAAAATAATATCCAGGGATTATAGCTGTCTCAAAATTAAGTCCATTGCAAATATATAAATCGTTGTTCCAAGATTGATTTTGTCCAACGTCCGTTGGAGATGAAGGAAAAGTACTTTTTCATGTAGGAGCGTGCTTTACATTTCTTACAGTTAAATAAGTAGTAGTGACATATCATCATGTACAGTATACTAAGCACACTAAACGCTTACTGCACAATGTGAAAATAATTGGTGATGTTAATAACGCTTTTTGCCAAGATAGTTCTAGGAAGAGTTTTCACTTTCCTGCCTACTGAAAAGATGAGTGAGCTCATCAGTACTTGTAGGTTTCTGTCGAACAATCTATCTTTTTTTGAGAGCGGATTTTTGAAAAAAGAAAATAACTGTTTACAAAACTTCACAGCTAATAACGGAAAAATTTGAGATTAATCTCTTTAATGCATTTTTTTCTAAAATTTCCGAAGAACGATTGATTCAATGAATTTTGATTATTCCTGCTTTGCCTCAGTTGTCAGTTCAGTTTCATAATAGTTTTCCGCTATCAGTGACAAATGTTTTGGCAAAAATCTACCTATAGTTACACCGTGAATGCTGAACTCCTTGAATCGGATATTGAGATAACGAAGCTAATCACGTAAAAATTTGCACTATCAATTGACACCACTATTACCTTCCCCCATTAGGGTTAGCCTACCGTGGTATATGCAGCATTATTGCCTGTTAATTGCCTGTTGATTGTATATCAACATGGCAGAATTATCTCTTTATCGATGTTGTTTGAAACTCGTTGACATTAGAGATTCAGTAATCTTTTGAAGCTAATATGAATGAATCCTCGGCTTTTAACGAAAATCCAAGAATCCATCACGATATAATGCATATGTTGAAAGTACGCAATTGTTTGATAAACGGTCGTTCTAAAATTCGAACTTCCTATGGATTGCAATCATAACCTCATCATTTAGCATTAGCCTTCTATCAGATTATTTCCTCCTTTGTTTCCACATCGGCATCCTTCGTTTGGTGGTTAGCCTACCTGTTCTTTAGAAAATGCAACAATTTTTTCTTATTCTTCCACTTGGTCTAGATCCTTTCATGTGGCCTTCAATAATCTCTCCCAATTAACCTTCATAATGTCGAATGAAGTCCAAGCCATCAATGCTGCCTTCTATCTTCGGAATCTATCTATTTCTATCTAATTCTATCTTCCATCTTCGGAAATGCAGCAGCTGCAGTCACTTTGCCCTGGTACCATTAAATCTATATAAACATCTTGAATCTATTCGCCGAAAAGAAAGTATCCGCTGGAATAAACGGAATGTGCAAATTACATAGGCTTGCGATACAGAGCACTGTCATGTAGTCTAAGTAAATTAATAAGAAAGCATATTATATACTTTTATGTCAGAATTTTGTAAATTCTGTTTCATTTAGCACAACTGACCTAGAATCGGCGTGAAGGTGACCGGCCGCTTTCCTTAACTGATAATATCAGTGAATTAGTGATATGACAAGCAGAAGTGAAATATCTATGTTTTTGTGACTGGTGTGTTTACTGTTTAGCACAATATAAATATGTCGCATAATCCAAAAGTGAAGTAACTAGTGTGCGAGTATATCATTTTTAACACTCGAAGCGCGGCGGCATCAAATTTGACGCTTTTGTACTTAAAATCCGTCCTCCACTGTTACATTTCATGTATGCTAATCATGATACGATTAGCTGACTTTTTCTACTTCTTATAGACGATGACTAAAGTGCCACTTAGTCGCTATTTTATGTTAAACATCTTAGATGCTCACTGAATTAACCATTAACCGCGGAAGGCGTCAAAAATGACGCTTTAGATTAAGTAATTGGAAAATTTATTATTCCATATTTTTCGTTCACCGGCTTTTATGATCTCGTCTCTCAATACATAGGAGCAGAAATAAAAAGTTCTAACTGTTGATAATCATTTGCTATTTGTTGCAATCATGACGATGACCAACAACCTCAAACACAGTCAACACAGGCACAGGCAACGTAAGTCTCTTTCTTTGCCATACACACTCCGCAACACAGCTTCCCACAAACATTGCACACTGTGTTTGTTTTGTTGTGGTGAGCACTAACTTGACAATTTCGCCTTTTTGATGGGGTGCTGTAGAAGCAAAATAATCACGAAGAGATGGCGCGACTGATATGTGGTGAAAGGGACACAGTTGTTCACCATGTTGCAGCATGAATGACTGGCGAGGCAATTGACTGTTAAAACATTTTTTGTAAAGTATCCATGAATTGATAATCGATAAATCGAGAATGTTGTAAAACACAGTGATTGGCCAACGCCGAGTAGGAGCCTTCGTGGCATACTTTCGCGTCAGAATCCATGACATCCACTCCGATCTTAGTAGCATTGTAGAATGCAATGGGCTCAGGTAATTTTTTGTTGTTGTCCTGTACCTTGCAGGAATTATGTAGGGAGGACAGAAGAACAACCACTTTTTCTTTTTCCCCTTGTACACAAAAAGCGTGATTGGTTTTTCAACGAGCATGTAAGCATCACAACCGTAACAGATCCATTGAAGTCTCACTCGTAAGTAGTACCTTCTTGGTATTTCTCCTATTGTTCGCCTTATTGTATCAACAATGGTGGTATCAACCTTCAACAAGTCCTCGGCCAAAGTTCTTGATGTGAAGAAATTGTCCGTGTTCACGTTGTATCCTTTCCGAACATATGGCAACATCTACTTTAGCACAACGTGTTGACCCAATTTACCTTCGTAATCTTCTTTGTCAAAGTAAGGGAATCCATTCAAAACGAAGTTACTCTCCACCTCGCATAGAACCCAGAACTTGATACCGAATTTATCGGGCTTGTTCTGCATATAAACGATAAATGGACATCGAACTTTACATGGCAAGAACTGCTCACCTACTATGAGATTCTGTTGTGGGACATAAGTGCTTTGACTGTTTTCAAATAATCGATCCCATAACTGAGAGATGGGTCTAAATCTATCACTTTTTACTATGACCTTTGTCTTCGAATCGCAAGTATCGCATAATAGAGCGGAATCGGTCCCGATAAATAGTGTTCATCACAATTGGAAGGTCCCACTTTTTGTTCGACATCATGTCTATGTCGAATTTCGATGCTGCAGTAGCACCCCGAATAATCAGAATCCCGAGGAATGCAAGAAATTCGGCTTTGTCGATAGACCATGTATCATCCCCTTGATGACGAGCTTCTTCGATTGTATACTTCATGACGCAGTTGATCATGGCATCGTCGAATATCAAATTGGAGGCAGAGAAGAAATTGTCAGTGTCGATCGCGCACGTGTCCGTGACTTACAGCCTGCTGAAGCTTTGAAGACATTTCGCACTGATCGTCTTCCACTGCTGAGATCGCCTGTTGAATCGTCAAGTAACTTCCATTTGCTTTCGTCCTTACCCATAAGCCCAGTTGTATCAGTTCGATTTCTAATAATATCAGGTGTTTCCTCATCATCAGTACCACTACTGTTGTCAACCGAAGAATCGTGTAATAAATTGTCATCAACACCGTCCAAAATACCTTCACTGTGTTCGAGTTCTAATTCCACACCTTCGGAGCGGTCGGACGAAGTGTTAGTCAAGCGTCTTATCGCTTGAGCTGCCTCTCTTTTCGTTCACCGCATGATACAAGTCTGATATCAAAGTTTGAAGACATTAGCCTTACCGTCAGACGATCAAGTCTGACACGCCTTCATTGGTTGCTATATTCGTGCTGTAGTCATATTGAATGCAGTCACGCTTCTCAATAAGAAAGTGACCGTATGAGCGCAAACGCCTCACTCGACAATGCATACGCTGTATGCAAGGTCATACACATTGGCCACACTTGCAGTAGCTAAGATTGCACAACGATGCCGTCAATCGGAGTGCGCTGAGAATTTTTAGCGATACAAGAAATGTAAGAGAGTACATAGATCTTCAATTTTACAACTGACATGCAATATTCAAATACCGAAATATTAGACATCACGGTATCTCTATATTTAGTGTCTGATTGTCAACATATAAATAGCCTGAATGTAATCAGTAATGCCTACAAATCGAAGGAAAAGTTTCCAGGTCAGTAACATGTAGTACCGCATAAAATATTGAAAGGCGTCAATCATGACGCCTGTCGCGGTTTTAGGTAATCCAATTGTCAGCGCTTCTAGTGTTAATACTTCACGAAATCATTAAACATGCATAAACACATATAAAAAATGTGTAGTGCAATAAGTGATGCTTCAAAAATATGTCAACAAAATTATCTGATCAAAAATGAACCCGGTGGAATCGTCTGGTTGGAATTTGAATATGAAGTAATGTTACGATTCAAAGTCAGTTATTTATAGTCACTGCTGCTATTGTTGAGTGCTTACATCTTCATTGATATCAGATGAATTTCCGATCATATCAAATTTAGTTATGAAGTTCAACCTTTGAACGTAGAGGAGGAATGTAATGAACTTTCATATTTTGTTTCGTAAAGGGCATGCAAAGTTAACAGAATGAATGATTTCAGGTCATCATTTCTTCATTTTTCTTGCACTGTACTTCGTTTAATTTAAAACACATCTTCATGATAGAAAAAATCAATTAAAATACATGTAGCCTCTTTCGTCTATTGTTTCATCTTCGTTTAGCTTACTAGCGCCACTACACCCAACAAGGCAAATTATGACCCACTGATAGGAAATTCAAGAAGGAGAAGGAACATTTGTCTCCTACAATTGACAGTTTCATGCAAAACTTCATGAAATACCAACCAGGATTTGAGCAAAATCTATTTGCATTTTGAACTTTCAAATAAGTAATAGTATCTGCTTTATCGACATTCTGAGGAGAAAGAATTTGTAGCATTGTTAGTAAGAGACCAAAACAATGTCGTCTTTACATCAGAGCTAAATCCACCGATGCTGAATAAACCAAGTTGATAAGTGAGTATTTCAGGAAAGCGTAGATACTTATTCAGCACACTGCTTTATAATTGACTAAAATGCGTTATGGTGAGTGTATTAAATAGCAACTTTTAAAAATCCTGTATTGATATTCAATGCAATAAAAGTAAAAGCACTGTAGCAAGTGTTACATAGGAGAAACAAGAAAGCATTTTATTACTCGGATAAACGAACATATGAAAGGAAGACCTGCTTCTGAAATTAGCATGCACGAACACTGTCCTAACGGAGAGAATTTTAGAATTATTTAAAGAACTAAGTCGGGGTTGACAAAATTGGCTGAAGCTCTGCATATTCGCGAGATTAATGACGAAATATTGATGAATATTCAACTTGTGACACAGTTAGAACTTTGGTGAATCCATGCACTACAAATGTACCGACGACCTATTGATGAATATTCAAGTTGTAACGCAGTTAGAATTTTTGTTATTGAATCCATGCTATACAAATGTACCGACGACCTATGAACTGATGGTATGTAGTTCACTTTCCTTTTGTACATAAGCTCCATTTTATTGTAACATCTGTTCCTCCTGTCACTGATGACCAATTTTGCTCGAAACACGTTTGATCCTCAAAATGAATAGTTTTCATTCTAAAATGATATTCAATGATTTTATGTGGAATGATGTCATTACAATATTATAACAACATCATAACACATAAAAACAAACAGCATATTCCAATTTGTAATGCGTGCACAAGTACGGCTGTCACATAGTCACACATTCCGTGTTGGAATTAGGTCTCACTCACACTCACTCCCGTTTTGTATCCTTTGAGCCCTTTTCATCAACATTTTATTAGCCATGGCAAATATATGCCGTTGGAAAGATGTACAACTACAAGACTGCTTGGATACACTAGCACAGCGCGAATGCACGTGCTAAATAATGTTGAAAATAGTACTGATAGGAAGTACTTATCAACATACAAAGACTATAAGGTTCACACATTACATTATTGAGCAAAGACACTGGATACACACACAGAGTTAAGACTGATTCGGAAAATTACACAAAACATGTGAGGCAAGGGATTTCAGGTGTGTTTGAAAAGCTGACAGGGAACATGATTATAGGGATGAGTGGGGAAGAATGTTTATAATGCCACTTGTGAGGGATAAAGGTGCCCGCCGAAAGCGCTCGGATGGCGGATGAGTGGGCTGCATATTTTTAGGCAGCTCATAGTAGGTTTGTCTGAGGTTGTAATTGAGCTGACGTTGTAAGGGTTTATATAAGAGAAAAGCACGGGGACAAGTATCGTTAATCATTTTATAGGCTGCGCTTGCAATGATACGAGCACGGCGAACAGACAGCAGCTCGAGCTTAACCTCATCATAATGAGTCCGACCGAGATGGGTACGGAGAGGCAAGCGCAAAATATATCTGATGGCTCTGTTTTGTAGAGATTGTAGAGACAACTGTCCCCTAATTGCGTGTCTCCGTTTAAATCGATCTTTGGCGAGCGAAGGACCCTGGCATATCTTATTTTTTCATGATCATCAAAATCTGTCTTTTTTTAACTTTACATTCCTTCGAATGACACTCAGATACTAATGATCAATTAATCAGCTGCCTATACATAAAAATTCTTGCGAAAAAATGCCTTAAGGTTATGACTCTCTAGGGATAGAAAGCAGGATTTTATTCGATCCAAAGCAGTAAAAACAAAATCAAATTAGGTATGCAGAAATAACTACATTTGGTCAGAAAATCTATTTATGTCTATGAGAAATACGACATATTGATAAAAAATCATTTTTTTCTGAGAAATAGGGATCCCGGACTTGGATAGTCTAGCTTGGGATTGACGGGGGATGCTGTTCTAGTCTCGGACGAACTCAGTCCTGAACTTTTTCACAAGCCTGGACTCAATACCGGGCGTACAACCCTAGTAAGCGAGTGTTGCTGTAACAGTAACACATAAATCAACGGCGGCACTGTACTGAAATTGACATTTGGGAACACAGTCCATAGCTGCAATGGATGTGTGACATTAATTGTTAGAGTAGCACATTTTTTAAACTGAAGTTGTCCGTGTTTGTCTTCAAAAAAACACCAAACACTGCTAGTGCTACTGGATGTCTGGTCATATGTGAGGCTTTTAACTGTTAACCATGGTGTAAATGTCAGTTGAGTTTTGACGGTAAATTTCGTGGATTGCTTGTTCAGTCTCATAACAAGTATACCAGGCTACTGGAATGTTAGAGTCTTGGACAAGTTCAGTTGACATTTGCTAATCGCTTAATACCGTAGACAATTGGATCGCAAGCAAGTTTAAATGGCTTCATTTGTGAGTTGTAATGAATGGTGTTAACAGAAAAGCTATCCAATTCAAGTGAAAAAATGAGTGATCTTTTTTCATCCTGCAGGGTGTGTAGATTAAGAAACAGAAATTTCATTATTCTGTGGAAGTGGAAATAACATGTTGTTTAATCGAACGATGTCGCTGTTTGTTTATACTGTTGCATGTCATTCATTCACGAGTAACAAGAAAATTTCAAGCATGGTGAGAAATTTTGCAAATGAATTCGAAGATAGTCAATTAAGTGGTAGATGTGATCTACAATGTCTGAGACTGGAATTGTTTCTTATATGAAAAAAATCCGGAAGTGGATGAAAATCCACATTTCCCATAATCTTTATAAGTTTATTACTGGCGGGTCCGAATGTTAGGTTGATTTGCCCGATTAGCCAGGATGGCATCTGCTAACATGGCTAAGGGTTTACCAGATTTCAACCCTCTTAAAATCCTGTTTTCACCTGTTTAAATCCTGGTTTTTACTCAAATGTCCTCTGATTTTCGGTAAACTGATCTTATATTTATATTTGAAGCTGCGACATTACCTTAACGAGTCATGCTTATTGAACATAACTTCAATAATTTAACAATTATTAGTAATTATTTAATGTAATTATTATTACATTAAATATTCAATATAACCTATGGTTTGCCCTTAAGAGATCAGGTAGAACGTACCCATCGGCAGAAATAAATGGTCGCAGCGTGTCAAACTTTTTGACTATCCTAGGGCTACTTTAGAGCCAAATTTGACGGAATCTGTGAGGGAGGGAGGACATTCCCCACTAGTCCATTTATTGACTCAGTTAATGATTCTTAGGTGAAGCTGGACCTAGCCCCTATTGGTCCATCATATATATGATCATTTTCAAATAAATCAGATTCAATGTATGATAACTTAATGAACTTCCTTAAAGCACAAATTGCTGATTAAACATGCATTATCATATCAATCCTCGTCAGTCAAGGTTTCACAAGTTGCCATTACTGGATTATGCTGGAATTGCTCTCCCACAAATTTTAATGGCGGAATGAAATGGTTTAAGAAAAATTATGCAAAAAACAGAGAAACTCATACTCAGAATATTGAGCTCTGCTGTCGTATTTTGTGATATCTCACACATTCACATGGAAATAGTTGGAAGTGATTTGACCACAACGGAGATAATCATTGTATACAAGTGCAGAATGTACTCGCACTAGTAGCAACTGTTTGCTCTAAATTTGCTTTCATCCACTAAATTATTGTACTTTATATATCATACTTGTATTATCGTACATATATTATAGCAAGCAAAATCATGAAAAAAATTATAAATCCTCATTATCAATAAAAGACGCGGAAGACCGGCTAAATATGAATTTGATGCTTTATCTTGCATCTTCGCTAATTATATTTGTTTAACTTCATTCAAAATTCTACGATATTAAAATATGTGACCTGTTTAAACAAGTGGGATTTACCTATGATTCCACTCCTTTTTAAACATGGCTTCAACCAGGTGGCATGGTTTCAAAAAGTGTCAAAACAGTCAGGTATTTAAACCATTTGCACCCGTGCGATTATCCCATTTTGCAGTCAGACGGTCAATGTCAAGCTGTTCAAGTTTGACAAAATAGTTATGCGATAAATCACAAATGATAGTCCAGAGGTAGTTAAGCTTCGAATCTTGCGTCTTTTAGTTAAACATGGACATTGGACAGTCATTCTGGTTGAAATATTCTCACTGTTACTTTGGCTCTTGTCTCTTTCTAAGCATGAAACAATTTTGCTGGCCTGCCCATTTGCCTTCAAAATTGAATTTACACTAACAATATTTTACGTTCATATTGTTTTTCGTTAGAATTAAGTCTGAACTACAGATTCGGACATTCTTTGCTTGCTATTTTAAGAGATCAAGGCTAGATTTTTATAGTTACTTTCATTTTTCAAAAAACGATTTATTTGATTAGCCCACTGTGCTACGGAGAGCATCTTGAAAATGTCAGTGAATAATTTAAACTGATAAGTCCTCTAAGGACATCTAAGTCGTCTGATAAGTTTTCAAACGAAATCGAATCAGATAAATGCGGATTTAATTTTTAATCTATTGTCCCTTCATCATCTAGACGTTTGTCGATCTTGTGCATCTTCTTCATTTTAAGGCAGAGTTTGCGCCTGTCACCTTGTGTGGCGTTAAACCAAGTTTTTCGTGTACTTCGAAATGATACCTCCCCTTCTACCTTTGTCAAACATCTTACTGATCCACTGTGTCTGGTTCCAGCGCCGTACGTGCCATCATCACAGACGTCCTTCTCTCCGCGACTGAAGGAAGCTCAATTGCTTATTCACATTCTTAATTAGACTTTCTACCGGATAGCTTTGCACGTGCCATCCACCTCACCATTCTCATTTCGGCTCTCTGGAGCAAGTTATCGTCGTCTGAACGGAGGACCCTCTCCTCAGACCCGCAGGTCATGGCTTGTCTGACCTATCGTACCAATCTCACATTTTTGTAAATCACGGGATTTTCTTGAATTTCTCTAAAGACTACTGTACAACACTTCAGTGAAAGACTTGGTTTGATAGTCTATAGTTATACGGTTACTACCGCATTTATCTATAATAGCTGCCAGTCAAAGAAACCGCCATGGCTGTTTATTTGGATTCATTTCTTGCGAAAATTGACTCGTATCCTAACTTAATATCAGTAATATCTTTCCATCTACAACGTTCAGGTGATATCTTTGTGGTTCCATTCGTATTGGATATAGAACATGTAAATCTATCACACAAGATCACCGAATTTTCTTGATCACTCAACTGTAAGATGAGGCATATCATGTAACAGTTGATAGTTTTAAGCAATAATTTCTGTGCTCTATTTGTCAATGTTATAATTTCGGTAGAAGCTAAATGGAAAGCAGTATGTTTACAAACGGTACAATTCAACGATAAAGATCTAAGTCTAACCGAAGCCTATCTGAGTCTTCAAACATTCTTAAAAACCGTTGCCTACATACACACACGGCATTCATTTAGTTTACCATTGCAATAACCACTGTACTGGTATATCAAGGTTGCATTTTGAATGATGTGTTAAACTTTGCGACAAATGCTAATGCGTTTTTGTTGTCTATCAACTTCAAGCAATAATGATAAATTTCATGACAATGTCAATCAGTATTTGGCACAATTGTTTGTTACAAAGCGGTTATAAGGAATAATAAACCTTGGCAGCTTATTTGACAGTGGCAACTAATGTGTACAAAGATGGACTATTTTTCATCCGACTATTTTAATTCTAGTAGGCGCTCAAAATATCCGAATTCATCATTTAACAAGCTGCAAGGTCAATTTTAATGCTTCAATCTATGGTCTGATTTTTCCTAGGTTGTTAGAATTTCTTGAGTTCATGGTTGCGCTAATTTACGTCAGACTCGCTTTTTTACCTTCGCCATGTTTACTTTTCAATCAAACATAATTTTATTTGATTACGTAAACACATGCTTAGATTTTCTTGTTACGCATGACGGATTGTTATGTAGCATGTACGTAATAACTCGATGCAGGCCATTGTATTATCTAATATTTGTTATCGTTTTTAACTTGATAAATTTACTTATCTTCAAGCGGCACAAGCGTTCTTCAATACACACTAAAATATTGCAATAATATTGACAAAATTGATTCTAACAGACAGTTATAGAAGTTTTGCTTGATCTTGGCTACTGTTTCTGATAGACTGTTGGCTTCTCTGATTTCACGGACTTCACGAGATCCGTAGGTCACGTATTCAGCATGCATGCATTGTCTGCAGTTCTGCAGACGAACTCTACACATTGAGGGAGAGACACTTGATTTCCCACTGACGTCGACAACGAGAGACAGTCATCGATCTGTCGTCTTTCTGCTTTCCTCCATGTTCTCCGAATTGAATGAGAAGGAAGGTTAGAAGAAAGTAAACAGTTCTGTTTGTGTTGAACCTCGAACTTCCATTTCTCGGAGCTAAATGCTTGGAGGGAAGTGTTATTGTCTCAGCTGGTAGTCGCGTGACAATTGCTAAGGTGATAAATTGCGTGCATTTATTGTTGTACGTCCACGTGGTCTCGATACGAGACCGGATCAGTATTGGTCGGCTGTCTCGTCAGCTGTGAACTTGGAGAAACTTTCACCTACGACTACGTGCATCTATTCCACTATTCACTCATCGCTATTTTCGGCGGTATGTGACCTTGAATATCTGTGATTGGCTGCAACGGCTCGACACGGGAGTCACGTAGCCACTTTAAGGAGACGATTTAAATGAGGGATGGTGAAGCGTAGAAGCAAGCGATTCCCGTCGTCAACAGCATGCGCTGGAGTGAGATTTTGTGAGGATAAAACCTCAATGATCTCGGCTTTCTTTCTCTGTCCAGCCCATGGATAACCACGATTTCCTCTCTGACGACGAAGTTATTGTTTCTGACGTTGCGAACATACACGGTGCCACTCCAGATTACTTGTATAAACCAGGTCGTCAATATTCGTGCAGTGCTATTAATTCGTGTTCACTCAACCCTACTAACAACAACAATAGGAAGAGCAAACCTTCAGAGCCAGACGAGAATGGTCTTAGCAACAGCAATTCCGACTTCGCCAGTATTCTGCGAGCTGCTGATCGCAGCGATCAGCCGAAGAGAGCACTGTCCTCCACGCGATACGAGGAATGGAAGCGCGAGTGTGACCGCGCGGAAATCGGCAACCATGCGAAGACTGTCCGCTTCGCTGATTCCATGGGCTTCGACCTCGAGGTGACGAAATTGTACACCGACGAACTTCCAAATGTCCCTCCCGAAGCGTATTATTATCTTTCTTTATCGTCCAGTCGTGAACTGACCCCTCCCGACCCCCGTGATGTTGCTTGGACAGCACTATTCTCTCAACCATATACAACGCCCTACTTCCACCGTAATCTGCTGCAAAATAAAGTACAGTTGGACCATGCATTCATACATAATATGGAGATCAGTGTCACAGTCAGAGTCGTCAATCTCTCGTATGAGAAAGGAGTTTTCCTTCGATACACTCAGAATTCGTGGCATACTACCTGTGAAAAGCAAACAAAGCATTTGAGACACATCCCTCAACACAATGTGGATGTCTTCTGTGTGAAAGCGCCGCTAGCTGAACTTAGCATGCGAGTTGAGTTCGCGATTCGCTACGTGTGCATGAATCAAGAATTTTGGGACAACAATGGCAACCTGAACTATATTTTTGTACAAGAGAATCGTGGCGGTTACAGTGAGCAAGAAAAGAGATAGAAAACAATCTACTGTTTTATTGATCATTGAATTTGTGCTTAGCACATAGCCATTTTAAGGGAAGTGCTTCTCAGCTTCTTCAGCTACCCTCGGCTGAAAAGGTCTGTAATTTATGAATATAAATGAGCAGCTATCATCATGGATGATGAAGGAGATCGAGCACTGGGAACTGAAAGTGCAAATGGACGTGATAACTATAATTATAGAAAGTGTTCTTCTCGGTGCTATTGAAGATGCTTAAAGGAGTATTTTCATAACAATAGAATATTTGTAGGATTAGTTGTATAGCTATGATATTGCCATTTTTACCTTCATATTTGTTGTTTTAAATCTGATCATGAGAGTGTTTAGAACATTAGATTATTGCTCATTGTGCAAGGTGTCTGAATCTTGTATGACTCCGAGTGAATTTCGTGTGTTTTTCGGGTCAATCAAAAGTGAAACTTAATCAAGCCACTCGTGAGTGGCAGTAATCGGATGTGGACACATTTGGCTTCCAGCGAGGAACAACGGCTTCTTGGCTGTGATAAAGATTTGTAGGGTGACATTGCCAGCCAGAAACCAGATATATTCTTTTTACTGATGTGTCTGTTCGTTTTCCCAATCCCATATCACCCAAAGATTTCCCAACAGATTCTGTTTTGTGCCATCATTTGCGAATTACAAATTCATGGCAGACTATCGCACTAAGTGCGATTGTTGCAGCACTGTCTTTTCAACAGCTAAATGACGGAATTAGGGTGTAAGTGGAACTATTATGGACTCATCGTCTATTGAACATTTATATCAATGAGCGAATCAAACGTTTTGACACTCAGGTGTCTTTGTAACTTAACTCTTTCGCTGTAGTTGTTCCGCTGTAAACAGTTGTCATCAACTAGATTATTTGAGACTGATGATGGTCATCGGTCGGTAGAGCAATTCAAATAAATTTTTCACGACCGTTTAATTAAAAGTTAAAACAAGTTACGTACAAATAGAATGAAACTTGTCAACGTTTCGGCGGTTGCCTTTATCGAGACAGGTTTCAGATTATTTGTGAGTAGTGGTGTATTTGATTTAGCAGAATATGGAAAAGTTGGCTTTGAATTAATGTACTACTCTTTTTTGCAACTTTGCAATAGAATCTATTTGTTAGATTGCCACTTTCGTCTATGTAATAACTGTATGAAGGACAGATTAGTAGCCATAACTGCCACTGGGAGCATACAATATGAATTTGGCTGTTTGATGTAGGGAATCAAACTTGAAACATCTTCCCGATGAAGGAGCAGTATCTCTAACACGTGTTGCAGATTTAAAACTCATTTTGTCAGGCAGATAGGTCATTTTTTCCTTATTTCTAATTTGCAATGCGTCTTCCCAACCATGTCATCGATGCTTCAGTCATGAGAAGTGACCCTAGCCTGGTGAAAGTTACCGGTGCATGAATCAAACATGCATGTACAATTAACAATGTACACGTATCATAAGTTTTACTTTGGAAGCAAGATTGGTAATCCGAAACAAAAGGGTCACCTACAGTCACTGGTTGCATAACTAGATAAATGTGTGGTCTTTTCTCGATTAAAGTCGAAAATACGCCAGAAGTGTCATGATGTTTACAAACGTGCTTGTAGTTTGTAATACCGAAAAAGACAATTTCCGAAAAATGTTCAATCTCAATATAATTACCTGTAGGAACACTGTGCAAGAAAGAGCGGCTGCTGGTTAGAAATTAACTTAAGATTGCGTTCTTCAAGCATCACAGCACACAGCGTTTTGATTTTGACGAACAACAAAATAATGGATTCAAATACAGTGAAATCCACATATAACGGACTCGCTTATGATAGTTATTTACGCAACTAGTGCTTAATTTTTGCATTTCACGAGTTAGATGTTTTAAATGCCAGATCCCGCAGGGCTAGGGCTATTTAAATCTAACGAGTTAGAATTCTATGATGAAGCAATCTCATGCACGAGTTACGTAGAGAATTTTATTTGGCGACGTGCTATTATTCCCGCATGGGCAATAATCTGCTTTACAGGTAAAATAAAGTGATACGATATCTACATTATGCTCCCGGAGACAAATAAAGTACCTCTCCTCAAAGTGCCGACAAAATTTCCTATCGGTACTGAATAAAATACCGCGCTTACAACGTGCCTGTTTATAGCATTCTTCCCAGGCACAACGGACCAAATTTTCCGCAGATCCACCTGTGATTTTTATAACGTACTTCTTCTATTGCGAATAATTGTTTCATACCTTTGTGTGCGCTCACGAGATAGCTAGCTCGATTGGGATGTTGAACCTTCAGGTCAATCCTCCCATCAGCTGCAATTGAATGCTTATTATTTCCGCCCACCTTTTTGAGGGACTACCTAGGAGTGACCATGCCATTCGTAGCATTGGTTACCGATCCTCCTTGATCAGTCACAATGATCGGGTTCAACAGAAAATTTCGGACTATATTTCGAACAAAGGGTTACTTGAGTAAATTACATTTATGTCATACAGTGCACGTGGGCTCGATGCCTTTCTGGCTGGCCTATGCTGTGCTCGTCGAATGCGCGCAGTTGATTATGAGACAATTTGTTTTTCATATTTACTCTCTGGGATTCCATAACATGAAGCACTAAATAACACAAAGTGCGTAGGTTGATTTATACATGCATTAATAGATATTGCATTTGCACGTGCAGAACAACAATTCGCAAGTAATTGTTGCGGTAATGTGACATAGAATTAATTGCATCTGATATACCGTATGCATTTACAAAATGTTCGTGTACAATTATACCGTGCATAAAATCAAAGTGCGTGAACATCACTATGTATACTGTATGGAAGGGAATATGCCTTGACTGCTGTGCATTTTGCCCTCCAATCCTATTTTCACTTAAACAATAATACCTCAATTCATGTTATTGCTCTCACACACCTATGAAAATTACAATTCATACCGCCTTGGAATATGATGCACCATTTTTACAAGTCCTTTCAAGTACATAATAGGTGACTGATAAGTTCACCGCAGGTCAGCGCGACTGATGCTGTAACAGTCTCGACATTTTTTAGTTCCAATTGAACTACGATTGTTATTCGATAAATAAGGCCTAGTTGTTGTTTTTATGGCATGCATTGTCCAAATTTTCTCCTACTCAGGCCATTTCAGGTGTAAAAAGGAGTTACTAATGCAAAGAGATGCAAAGGAGTTAGATAAAGAGGTTTGTATGATGACTTTTTTTACCCTGAATTGGCCTGAGTAGGAGAAAATTTTGGCAAAACACGCCTTAATAACAAAAACAGCAGGGATTATTTTTTAATTGTCTATTAGCAGAATCGAAATAAAATTTCCAATGTCTGAACTGTTGAATGCAGATATCTTTTGATGATGTGACGATTTCATTCATAACTATTTATATGATTTTTGTATGCATGAGGCCATACCCAGCTAGGGAATTTGCGTTACTAGCCGGGCGCGGTTCGCGCTATGACAGTGACTGGAGAGTCAGGCGTACATCAGATTTCTAAGTGAAAAATGTCTGAGATGTTAGTTCCATTAACAAGGGAATAATTTAAAAATTCAATCCACGAAGTCACATTGCACCTTTAAATACAATATTCTAACCGTTGCGAAAGTGTTAAAATTCTACTTGTTAAAATTGCAAGAAATTGACAGTATCGGTTTTTAAATAGAGAAATTCTTCTTTTGTCCTTAATTTTCGAAAAAGATATTCCACTAAATTTTCACATGCTCAATTATTCCTTAGAGACTAGTCGATTTATCGGGGACTGTCATACGTAGTCATCTGATTTCACAGTATCATAGGAGAGGATGTGATAGTTCATTTGCGGCTGCCTTGATACGTACATTTTAAGATTTAGTGGATATACACTGAAATACAGAAGGATGATGTGCAAAACCATTTTCAAGAATCATGCCATGCTTATTCATTTTTCAAAAAATTGTAAGTGCGCATATTCATATCCCCTTTCACCTTCACTACGCTCACTGACTGAAGTGATGTCTGCAATTGATTGAGTTTACTCGAGTTATGATTCCTCGTTGCATTCAACACAAATCCGGTGCGTAGCTGTCACGCAACATATTAGCGGGATCTTTAAGTAGTTTAACTTTCAGTGCAATCACATGAGAAAGGATTTGTTTGACAGAATATGATTCCAAAGAATTGAAGGTTATACGAAATACAACATACGGTGCATGTATGCTTTATTTGTTTGCTAGCTTCATGCATCTTTCACGATCAGATAAATTTCTCCTTTCCCGATTTTGAATTTCCTTCGAGGAAATCACGAAGATGCAGCAATGAGAATGGGTTACTAAGACTATCTATTTCTGTCACAGTTTTATCAGATATTTTGTGTTTTGCGATTCTTAAAGAATTCTCAGTTTGAACGGAGCTTGATAAATTCACTTGACTTGAGAAACTTGTATATATTCTCAGTGACAGTGGCACACTTTTGAAATGTCAAAACTAGTTTTCTGATGAAAATAACTACTTTAACTACTATAAGTAACTGTTTTCTTGTGCAGAATAGTGCTATTGACAACTGTAAAATTAAATACCGTATTCTATCAATTTAAAACTCATTCTCCAATAAAAGCCCAAAATGAATAGAAACCTACTCTCTATTAAACGCCCATCTACACCAGGCTTGCGTGGATAATGGATTCATAGAGATCTCCATGGATGGATATAGAAATTTTTGATTCATCCATGGATATGGTGGAGATCTTTTGAATGGATATTTCCACAAATGCTGCTGCAATTATTTCAAATGTATCACTAAGGAAACAAGTTTTCGCAAATCATGGCTAATATCATTAGAAAGTGAAATATCACAAAACCTAAAGTGAACTCAATATGAAAATGTGATTCAACTAGTGGCCGCATCGAGCATGTGAAGCAACTTGCTGGACGTTTACTGAGGTGACACATCCATGTTCATTGTGTGGCAGATATACTAGGTAATTGATCGATTGCTATGGTATACCGTTTGATGCGCCGTTTCCTTAGACAAGCAGAAGTCGAATCTGACGAAGAATGCTATGGGTAAAAATATACTGGGGATAATAAAACTGCTTTTGAATGTTATTTAAGATTCTCATGAATAATATTGTTTGCAGATGTCATGAATTAGTTTTCAATGCTGATATGTTGAATGGTTATCCATCGCCAGTCTCAAGGTAGAAATACAGTCTCACTCTCCAAAAAAACTTACAAAAATTGTTGAAAAATAAATACGAGTCGTAGGCATCTATTAGAGAGATTGTGGTAATTATCCGGATATTCTCCTGACTGGAAAAAACCGCAAAGTATGAATAAAGTTTACGATAATAACAGTTCAGCAACATATCATCCGTCTACTCAAAGATGAGACACATCAAGTGAGAAATCATCACTTTTTTCTAAGATCTTCAACAAATATTTTTGGTTCCTGCTCAAAGACCCTCAATTTTTGTAGGCCTTTTTGAAGTTCCACTTCTTCTACAAATGCAAAAGCGCAATTTATGTTCACTCTGTAAATGAAAATCTATTTTTATATGGTATCTAAGTATGAGGTAATAAAAATAGAAAGAAAATACTATCATAGATTATCTTAGTAGGATTCTGATTTTGCGAGTTTGTCTTGTCATAATAAGGCACACAGCTTCCTTTTTAAGTATCCAGCAACCAAAACCGCAGATTTACTATGTAGCCGCTCTTAATTGAAGTTTGACCAGTTTCGTCAAGTCTTGCAAAGCCGATGAAAATTGCTTCAAGAATTTTGCAGCACTCAAATTGGGATTCTTGAGGGATATTGTACTAAGCAATTAATTAGGCCATAGCCCATGAAGCCTGATGATGATGATGGTTAAACGTCACTACTCCCCCATACTGGGAGCTTGGAAAGTATTGACATAGTCGGACTTTAATCTGGAGCACTGCGATCTTTCAGTCCGGATGCCCTTCCTGGCGACCCATGAAGCTTGATCCTATAGCAAATTGAGCTAGGTTGACATATCATTCGTACATTTCTCATTAAAGTAAGCTAGCATGTCAACATAGGCTTACATGATTATTTCTCTAAAATTGTCATGATATCTGGCTATGATAGTTTCGGTCTATAGGCTACATATTTTACGTTGCAACATATGGGAATTTAACTTTGTTGGCTAGTAACATAAAAGCCACTTTTGCAACCTGAACCCAATTGCAAATCAGAACCGGAACCGAACATGCCTAGTCAAAAGATGTCACATTGAAATTCAATGAGAGCAATTATTATCAACTTGAAATCAATTGTCGATGATGTATGAAAACGTACTATTTTAACCAAATGATTAAGATGCATTCAATAAGGAGTTGAAATGACTGCTATTCTGAACCTGTAGGAGATTGCTGAATGATTTTAATACTTTCTTAATTGATTGCTTCATAGATACAATGATCAAAAGTGAGCTGCGGTTTGTATTGAAATTCTTGGTAATGTGCACCTCGCGTTTTTTGATGATTTAGTCTGTATTCACTATAATGTCGATCTACTCCCTGAGTGAACCAACGCTGTTGGTTAGACTAGTATACGAAATTTTAGAGTCTCATCTCGACTGACGCTGCTAAGTCAAAATTTTGGCCACAGTTTTTCAGTGTGCATCGAATAGTTAACAGCAAAGCTTCGAATAAATGTCTTAACTGTCATTAGAAATTGATGTTTTAAACTAACTACCTAATTTATTGCATTATTCAGGTTGACCGCAACCCGGAAATCCCGGGAAAATGGCCATCTCTTCTGGAAACCGGAAGAAACCGGGAATTCAGCCATAGTAACCGGGAAATTTTGATCCAACATATATTTCGGGTTCGAGTTATGGGAAATCATATTACGTATACCACTCTGCTTTCTTTATATCTTTGCAATAATAATTGTTTCAAATAGATAACATGATCATTACGCATGTTCGATCTTGCATTTCCCTAAAATTGTGTCTTAGACTGTTGAACTTTTTCTGAGAGAATTTCAATCACCGTCTCCTCTGTCAATTATCTGTAAGCTACTAGAAAATCTTATTCGCAATTTAATGATTGCTCTCGTCAGCTCGAACTGGAAAGTGTTGGTCCAAGCAATTTGATGTTGTGGATGAGCGGATGTGCAAGCGCAAACCTGATATTTGATTCGGCGCTACAGAAGTCATGTCGTCTGTGCCAACCGGCGAAGGAGAAAAACATGACAACCGAACTTTTTGAATGATGCAAAAAACCAATTTGCACCTCTCTTCATTCCTCGCAGTAGGCTAGGTTAGATTCAACGAGACAAATACAATGTGATCAGATTTTCGTCTGTTTTTTTGGATTCTGCGGTAAAATACCTGCTTTTCTATCTTAACATGAGAGTTGTTCATTATTTTCTGTGCTTTTAACATAATTGTCTCACCCAATCATGAAACGTCGTACACAGGTAGAGTACGACTAGACTGTATTTGAGTTGTGTTTTATGGTGCGTCATGATGCTTCAGGTCAACTGCCGTTTTACTCTGCGAATTGTAATATTGTTTCTTTTTGTTATTAGGCCTACAGTTTCTTGCAATTTACTGATGTAGCAGATTTTAATACAAGTTGATGTACCGTAAAGGCAGCTTGTCTGATTTGATTATCAATCAGTATCGAGGATGCTATCGACTTCGAGATGAACGCGAGGCAAAATAATGATAGACAAAACATTGTCGAGGTATCAAAGCTTCTCTCCTTTTCTTTTCAGTATATACATCAGACTTCAAGTAGGAGACGATGTTGTCATGAATAATGTTAAGAGAACGTCGACGTCGTTAACTCTGATTTCGGCCAATCAGATAAGCTGTTTGCATTTTTAGGTCACCCTCACTATTCCTTTAAACTCCAAGTAAGCAATCACGACACGTTTCACTTGTAACACATTTCCTAAAACATGCTTTATCACTCGAACATGCACCTGCATTATGCGAGATTTATTTCTTAAATGGTTTATCTGACCATATGCAGTGTACCCTTAACTCGAGGCATATATTCACATGTTTCTTTTCAATGAGAGAGGAACTTATAGACTAAATGATGTAATAAATGAATTCTTTACATAGGCTGTATATGCAATCCTTTCCTGTATTATAGTGTTGTTCGTGATTTTGTGATTTTTGCGTCATATAAGCGATCGTAATTTGTCCCGGTTTGGGCTCCGCTAATGTTGCCAGTAGGACCCTGCGAATACTCGAAAATGCCGAGTCGAGTACTCGACTCGACATTTTGTTGTACCGTTCGAGTACTCGAACGACGATTCGAATCGAGTTGGCGAACATGTGTAAAAATATATCGCGTTTGCATAGCTTTCTTATTACGATTACATTGAATTTTTTTAATGACTTGCTACTTTAACGCGTTTATTTAGCATTCTGTTTTGTTCACAACCTGGTCACAGCAATATTGTTGAAGTTTCAATGAAATGTTACCTAAATTCAGTCACATAAGCCAAAGGGAGAGGAGAAAATTAATTATTTCTATCTGAAAAACTCATCTTTGCAAAACGCAATTCGGACCTCTTATTTTAGCTTATCAGACAGTTTGTTTGCTATTTTTAGTTTACCTCACGCACATAAATACTCACTCTGGCAGCTGTTCAGAAATCATAATTTATTTCGTATTTTAGTAAAAATACGCACGTATGTTGTTATCCTTTGTTGAAATACGAAAAATGATTCAATAGACTACTCACAAAAAATCACACTCATCAACTTAGGTAAACAGGTTTCTCATTAAGGCAAGTGCAGGATGATATAATGGTCAGCAGACGACAACTCGGGCAAAATCACATTAATCAGCTGCAATTGATAGATAGTCTGATGGTGTGCGGTCCTCTGGAGTGATAAATAACTACACAAGCTGTTTTACTGGAATAAACTGAATAGAGTACTATTAGATAAATACACAAAATCGATAAATGCACATTGCAATAGTGTGCAACTTGAATAAAAACTGCGAACTCCGCTAATTTCTGTAAATGTTGAAATAATAAGACCTGCTCAGACATTCAACAGCGACCAGCAGATATGGCACATCATAACTGCAAAAAAATACACGTTTAAGTTAACTCGTTAAAGATGAAATTGATCTTTTGTCAATTTCCTAATAGCAAACGAGCGATGTTCTCTCTTACCCTTTACGGTATTCAGAATTATGACACGCTTGCATAATATGCCTACAAAGTAAAATACATACAATGCTTAAACAAAAGGCTTCAAAAGATTGATTGCAAAAATAATTTAAATAAATGATTGGATGCAGAGAATTTTTTAAATTTGTATAATGTATGTCTAATGTCCACAATTACATATACTTAACAAAGGATAGCCCACTCAACGATTTGCGTCTCCATATACCTTATTTTCTTATTCTCTTCATTGCTTTTATTGGCCTAAACACATTTCTGCCTCTTAATATCTTTGAAAATTTTGCCCAACTCGACTCGACTCGAGGTTGACAAAAGCTCGACTCGCTGGGCCCTAGTTGGCAGGTCTGAGTATATCAGAATTTCTAATAAACTAGTTAAGCACAACAAGCAGCATTATGAATTCAATTTATCATGACTTATATTGTTCATTCGTTTTTCCATTGTTTGTTTTTATGAGTTACACAAGATTGATCGAACTTTTGATTAATATGACGACGATTAATTGCATTTTGAGAGGTTTCATTATTATTTCAACGGTTTGTTGCACTTTGTTGCTTTTACTACTGTTTTTTAAGAAAAATGCTATTGCTACTTCAGTGATGGTTTTGCATTATATATGAAAGTGGTACTAAAATGAATGAATTCCTCCATATAGATGATCGTTTGGAAGGATACATGGAAGAATTATGACTTCATTCATAGATACTTTGGTATTTCTTATGCTTGTTTCAAGAACATTTGTGTTTAAATAGGGAATTTCATCAAGTAAACCGGGAAATTTGTACCATTTGACCGGGAAAAGCCGGGAATTTGACAATGAGATTGACGCGGTCACCCTGATTATTGCACCTTACATCGCATGACGAGACCAATTACTATCATCTGTTGGTGGTATGGAAGTGATATTTTCAATCATTTTTTAATCCGAAATTTTGAATAATTTCGAAAAAATTTATCTTTTTGCAGAAGCGAAAAACGTCTGCTCGATCCACATTTGGTTAACTTCTCTTAATGATAAAAACCTACCACTTCCACTTATAAAATGAGAAAAATAGGCGATCGTGATTATGTGTTGAGATTTAATCCATCTGATCACTCCACAAATTTAGCTCGTAGATGAGCAATGCATCAAAAAAATGCTCAGAAAGAACTCCCTCCTCGTGCCAGAGTTATTAGAACTCTTGCATGTTTTCTTATTGATTGAATGGACAATTTTCAATTTGGACCTCGCCTAATACACGATGGCAGCGCATTATGTATCGATAGAGAATTTAAGGGAGTGTGTATGATATGACGTTTAATTTGTGACATAGTTAGAAGTCTACATTCGATTAAAAATTCAGTTTCAATGGGTTTTTCTAACTTTGTTTAAATTGCTCGCATTTTGCGTAGTTTGAATAGAATTAGACACGTCAATGATCAAAATTTTTATATTAGCTTATTGACTTATGAAATACACTTGCATCTCACAGGAATTGAGTCTGACTTTCATTTTCTCATGTTTGTGAGATTTCGCTTCGTTAGAATTGGAGAAGGAAGGCTCGATATGTTAAGCATCATTCGTGTCTTCATTTGCTAAAATCGAAACTTCGGTGAAGCGATGAAAATGCTTCCTGCGTCTTTCGGTAATCATCGGGGGATAAATGAGGACACTGTTTCTTTATCACCTCAATACTCAACCTCCTAATTTGTTCCCCACCAAGGGAATTCGATTCTTGGCGTATCGGAAGATGTTCAGTTTCATTACTTTCGTCAAGAGCTGATGATGAGTATATAAATCAACGGCCATCATGCAATGATTTTGCGAATGATAATGAGAATCCAGTTAGTAATGGATTATTTCTCTACTAAGGTTGCTTATTCTTGATCGAATTAGTGGTGACTCCTCCTTGTTTTCAGTGGTTCCACACCAATATTTTGCATTTCATTAAAAAGCACTTTTGAATGAGTAAAAGTATAAGAATTGTTGGGTGGTACTCGTCCACCTTGCGCCCATTTCAGTCATTCTTGACTTAATAATTCATCCAGCAAGGATTGTATGCGAACAAAAATATACTGTAGTCTAAACTGCGAAGCGCTTGTTCATAATCGTTCATGAGCGCCGTCCTGGCTGATTGATGGATGCCTTCTTTTGGCGTCCTGTTGCTCCAAAGTCAACTTCCTACCTTCCTAACCGTCTTCCTAATTCATAGGCATTGCGCTGTCTGATAGGCTCATTACCAACGGCAGTACCTTCTACTCATGGTAGACCTATAACCAGGGTGGCCGCGTGTACTCGATTTTCGCTGATACATTCGAAAGTACTCGAACATACTCGATTGTACTCGAATACTATTTGATGTACTCGAATTCTGATAAGTGATTGAAAACATTAGTACTAATCGCTACTACAAAAAGTATCTCACATCCTCAATACTCGGACCATGCTTATTATATGCATATAGTTTCTTCGCATGACTTATTATAAAAATTAATTCTCACCAGCTTCATAATGATATGACGTACACGTTAACGAAACAACATTTTTCAGAATGTTGTTGTCGAAACTTGTTCGAATTAATAATAAAACTTCTATAGATTGCTGTGATGTTAAATTGATTTACTGTATTTTCTCTGCATCACGTAAATTGTCATTTCTTGTAACTGATGGGTTCGTGTTTTTTTATGATTCAGCAACTACTCAGGTTTTTATTCCTGTAAATGGTTAATGGCAAAAACAAAGAAGAGTTTGTGAAAGGAGACGTAAGGCAACTCCTTACCTCCATTGCCTGAGTGTTCACCTTAGGCAAGTGATAGGACACCCAGAGTCTCCCACGCACGGCTCGTGCCACGTTCAATCGGTTAAGAAAAGACGTGAAGAGATTGAGATGATGTAACTGATTTATTAGATCTTCCTAGGCACTCTTACTGATATTGTTACTGTTCGCATTGTTTTCACTCTTCTAATAGAGATATCTTTATTACTGGCGATACTACGCTTTCATATACATTTATGTACTCGAATTTTCGAGATCTCGTGTACGCGAATGTACTCCATTTTTTCAAGCAAACAACGCGGCCACCCTGTGCAACTGATAGGAGTTCTTTTGCCTCATTGCTTCCTTCTAATGAGGACTGGGAATAAAAACATAGATTGAACTCTATTTGCTTTTACCTTGGCGACATTGTAGGATGTAATTCCTAAGGAATCCTAATGACATCAATCATGTATTTGCTGGAGAAAGCAACTGTTAGATGAAATCTGAGTTCCACGAAGATATGATAATTCAATTTGTGATGACTGCTGGAGGCCGAGAAATGTCGAGATGTTGACCTTTTTGCACAGTAATTTGTAGATAGTGGTGACATCGCTTCGAGTCTAATTGCATTTCCTGATGTGCTCAGGTATTTTGAAAAAAACAAAAGTAAACTCTTCCTGGGCTATTTATATTTAAAAAAACAATTTAAACCCCGACACTTCATCCGCCACTGACTTATAACTTACTTTTCATCTAGCTTCAATGAATTCCATTACTCTTGCAAGTGTTGGCAAGATGAAATGAAAGGAAGCCTATGTAAGCCCCATTTAAATTCTTAAGCACTATTAGAATTTTCTCACTATTCTATAAACTTTGCATTAAATTCTAGAAAATATGAAAGTTACCATGCCTTTTGAAGTTTTAGGTGACTAGTTTTAGGTTTTAGGTTTCACACGACAATCTAGAACACGAAGCAAATTATATTTCGTCTATGCTTCTATTTGATATTTTGCCGCCAAAGAAAGCTTAGTCGGACATTTCCTCAGAAAGGAGATGTCACATCAGCATTTCAGATCAGCGCATTATTTAGATATCTGAATCTTGTGGAAATGAAATATGCGATATGTTCATCCTTTGATCCTGTGTATTGTGATCTGGTGATAGTATAGTATAGTAAATGTATATTGAAATGAATGAATATCAGTCGGTACAAGGTAATTGCAACTCGAAATAAAGGTAAGTGAAATCATATACACTGACAGAATTAGTGATGCTTTAAGCACATAAATTGTTGAATAAAGAAATGTACGAAGGAATGAAAGAATTATGTCGTCGAGAGGATCGTATACAAGGCATTGCGAGTTTCTTCGTCCGTTCAAGAACTTTTGGCATAAGATGGTTCAAAAGATGGTCGGGACTCATCATTGAGCGGAAAACTTTTGAAGCTTGATGGTATCTTCGAATGAAGAGAGGGGTAAAATTGTCACAGGAACAATTAGGACCGCAAATTAGTCGGTGACTACGACGCCTAACTTTCTCAAGCTTTTCACTCTCCTGTTTAGGCAAGCCGATAAGAAATGGGTTGCAAAATTCTAATGTACTTACAAACGAATAGTATAATGCAGGCCTGTGATTACTCCTCAAATTCTTCAAAATATGTTTATTACTCCTCAAATCCTCAAAAATTCCTCAAATATAGCTTAACTATGAGAAATTTCTCAAATACGACACACTACAGACTAAATGTCGGATAAAATATTGCTTTTTTGGCGAATGGCGATGATATGTAAACTTTCAAACAAGAAGCTAAGATAGAATCCTGCAACATATACCCTACATCCATGCTGCTAATCATGAATCACTCATGATTTATTTCTTTTCGTTTTCTTCTCATGATTTATAACTTAATGATTTTTCTCTCACACACTTGGTAGATTTTAGATAGCGTAATCCCGCTGTGCTAGCTAGATCTGATATTTTGTTTGGAAACAGACCTGTCCTTTTATCATCTGAATGGGCAGACTGTTAAATAGAATCTTTTCAATATATAAGTGATAAGCATAATTTTGAAAAGAGCTACTTACTCACCAATTCATTCCACATGAGGAGAGGAGAACCGCTGCTTGTCCTTCTAGTAAGTATTTTTAAATTTCTAGACATTTTAGGATATAATGATTTTCTTTTAGTCATGTCATATTTAGCACATCAAAAATTAACCAGTCGTTAGCTTGTTTTTTTAATTTTGTTACCTTGACGCACTTTGTTACGTTGAATACGTTGAATGTCGTTTTCTTTTCTGCAAGCTACAGGGCTGCAGATGTTCCGGTTCGTCTGGACTTATTTTGCTAAGCAGAGAAGTTTTCCGAAGTTATTGTCTGTCGAACTCGCTCATTAAATGCTTACACGTATTTAATGAGTGAAACACTGCGATCAACCTACAGAAATTGTATATTTGAACACTGCAATTTTTTACTTCTAACTTCATAATATTGCTTAGAATTCCAACAATAAAATGCACATTCAATTATTTTCATTAATTATCTTGACCTTTGTCACAACCTTCTTTTTATGTTTCTGCGACTATATGGCTGCTAAATGCATGCCTGTACTTCTTAAAGAACTTAAGGATATCGATCTTCCATATCCATTATATGATAACATATAGGTAGCCCAGCCCACTTGGATTTCAGTGCTCTTATCAACTGAAGCGTTTGTTTCACTCACTCTCTTCCATTTTATTTCCGCTGAACATGAACACATCCGACGGGGTAAAGCGGATGGTTCATAGATTTAGTGTCTACATGCCTCCTGGTCACTAGCGTGCGGGGGTTGGAAGCGTATGAGGCTCTGCTATTTCATGAGTTTTTTTGCAGCTACGTTTTCCAGGGTCTGCTGACCGACATTTATCCTGGATGAATTATTCACTTATAGATCGTTTTCATAATTTGGTGAACACAGGTTGGTGTGAAATTAGTGCACACATTGCTTATCGTTGTATGTGAACTTAGATTATTTAAGACATTGAACCACATAGTACTGGGTTGGTAGATTTTCAACCTGGGCATACTGCAAGATGTGGACGTCAATATCTCGGCACAACTTCATGCGAATAGAGGTGATAATCTTTCACTCTTTGCCTGTATGAGACCAACAACTCAACTGGCAAGCCTGTTCCCGACACTTGTTTGTGTGTTGTATGAGAGAATTCATGTTCATTTGAATGTAGATCGGAGCGATATGATCAAACGCTAACAAGTAAACAAAACCCACCAAAACTTATGTAGCATAAAGTAAAAGTAATAAATTATTGTGTAATGTGGTGTATCCTTCATGATAAATTACTGAGACTTTTTTTAAGTCACAAGCATTCCGTCAGCGATTTTAAGCTTTCTATACTTATGGGTTACTCTCCTTCCAAATTTGTCTAAAGTCCGTAAAAATTAATCGTTGCAAAGCTCCAGATGCATGTGGTTGAGGATATATCCTACATTCAAAAAACAGTATACAGTATTACAGTATACAAATCTGACAAGCATAATTGAATTGGAGACGATAGCGTGAAGCAGAGCGATATCAGCAGCTTGATCTGACATCCTCTGTTCGACACATTCTAAGCAGATAATACTTGAGGCAACAAATTGATTTCGTAACAACGCGGGAAGTGATTATGACCAAGTCAGTATTCCTTTGCAATATACACAACTTCAAAAAGTGGGGTGTGGTCAACCCTTGGGTTACCTTCTTCGTTGTGACTTTCATGATTTGAAGTTTGGTCCAAAATCTGTGCTAAAATTTGTAGTTTTTTTTGCAATTATCATATTAGGCTCCGTTTCCATTCCTCAAATTTTTCACAAATGATCCTCAATTTTTTTCATAGGCTAATCACAGGCCTGTATAATGTAAATGCATGTATGATCATTGGAAGTGGTTCGTAGACTTCGACAGGCAGGGTATCTCCTAAGACTATGGAGATGTGCAGCATTAAAAATTAATTTGCCATGCTACATGCATATTCTACAAGTTAAGAGAGCAGAATGAATTCTATGAAATATACTAATTGGACATGATCATATTTTAGTATTAATCATATTCCTACGAACCTGATTTGTGTTACATCCAATCGATGAAATTCATCCGTTTTCGATTTCTTGCTGCCTTTAATTCTGGTTATTCTTCCCAATGATGATGTTCTCAAGATCACATGTGAGGAAGATTAACTGCAGATCGAAACAGCATAGACATGCTGAAAGGCAAATTGATCATTTATAGATGAGTTGGCAAATTGTGACAGAGATCCTTATTGTTGCAACACGAATCATGTATCAGGAATGACTGAAAATCCACTTGCTGTTCCTTCTGTTAATTTATACCCTAGCTCGAATCACTTGGCCTCTCAGAATTTCAGTCTCATGCGTTTTGACAAGGAGGTATAAAGTAAATCATAAAAGTTTTTCCTTGAATATAATAAGATTTCAAATCATCCATCGCTTACTACACAGAAAA
Organism: Prostheceraeus crozeri; assembly: GCA_907163375.1. Classification (NCBI taxonomy): domain Eukaryota; kingdom Metazoa; phylum Platyhelminthes; order Polycladida; family Euryleptidae; genus Prostheceraeus; species Prostheceraeus crozeri. Next base: position 64,273 of record CAJQUW010010479.1, read on the forward strand.
TGTCAAAAATCTTCGATAATTTCTATCCAGTAATTCTCTGCACCAATTTGAATCAACTATTTGCCAAAGGATTTTTGTAAAAGGACAACTATCACCAAAAGAACTTAAGAACACGAAAGCTTTTAACATTATAAATGTATTCAATTTGTATCTAGGTGATAGACGTCACATTGATTCCCGCCGAATGAAAAAGAAAGCTAGTTGGTTGACTTTACGGCAAGCCTTCGTTCGATTCCTTAGTTGGACATTTAATTGAATATTCAGTTGTCTTTTATAGACTAGATGTTTTTCTTATTAGGCCTATACAAGATTTTATTTCGCCTGATCTTTTTTTTCGGAAGAAGAAACAAGTTTTGTTTCTGAACAAGTTTGTTTTTGAATAAAACAAGTAATTACTGTAATAATTTATATAACCTAATACTAATTGTAAGTAATTGCAGCCACAAAAGCAATTTTGTAAGTATTTCCAATCTATGGTTACTGCACAACTCACAAAACCACTAAGTTCATAATGCACTCCAATATAGACTTAAGAGTTATTTGGATACTACCGTAACTCTGCGCAGTGAAAACCGCGCAATTGATTTATCGATCAATGTTCACCGCTTAGCATCTTCGTACATCAGAAATTTATGTCACCCAATCTACCGTTTCTTATCTGCTATGAAAATCAGCCCCGTACAAACTGTTGCTGCAATCCATTGTCTGACGTGATCGGATCAGCAGCGATCGTATCACGCATGAATAGACGGTGTAATCATATTGACAATAACGTACCTCAATTAGATCTGACCGACCCCAGCATCTTTTTCTGTGATAAAGGCAGTCTTGAAACATTTTCGATTTCTGTCTGTGCCTGATGGCTGATACCAACATCGAACTAAATTCTGTGTAAGAATCACTGGTAAAAGAGCAGCCTTTCAGTACTAAAAGTCTGCTTGTCTAGCGATGATCTTAACGAGAAATACTAGTAATGAATTCTATGTGAAAATACTGATCGAATTGAATTGTTCAGCAAATTATCAGATTATAGTGTTGCAGTGCAAAAGTTGCTTCTGGAGTACTCTACAAAAAAGGCATGAAACGAAACAGCCTATGTAAAATTCAAGTGTCACGGAGAAGCAGCATTACGTAGCGTCACGTCAACTGCAACAGGCGAACAGATAAGTCTTCAACCGCCGTCGGAACGCCAAAAGTGATCCATACGCTCTAATATCCAACGGAAGGCTGCTCCATGCACTCGACGCCGATGGACATGCGTCGAGTACCTGGAGCAGAGTTCTGTAGTCAGCAGAGATGTACGACGACCTGTCACAACTTTGATGCCAAGCTATAGAGTGTCAGAGGGGTAGCATAGTGCCATGCATCAGTGGAACTCTATGCGCTCTGGGACCCGCAACCAGTGTGGCTCCGGGAGAGAAGTACTATGATTAAAACCACGCTCTCATCTCATTCCTTTTTATCACTATATAGCACCATATTTAGCTAGTATTTCAATGTAGTTAAAAGCATCTATTGTAAACTCCTACCGAAAACAAAATCGCTATTTGCACTCGTATAACATGTAAAATGCTCATAAACATACTTCAGCTCCTTGTAATAACTCGATATATTCGTACAAGTATGTACATAGGAAACAACTTTATTCAGTGTGGATTCTTCCATACAATCTGTGGCGGATGAGCATGTCCTAGTTATCATATTTTTAGATAACCAGAGCCGCACTATTGAAATATAAGCGATAAAACAAGTTGTGTAATAGAGTTCAATATTCAAGATTAGTTTTCAAAAAGTCAATCACACAAGAGATTCAGATGCCGAGTGGTTTTGAAGCCACCCAGCAGCAGTGTCCGACAAATTGTGAAGATATTGATGGCCTCCAATTAGTGAGAAAATGGTACAGTTTTCTACTATGTGTTCCTTTGTCTGATCCTGGTAGCCATAAATGCAGTCAGCTGTACAGCGAGCATCCCACTTGTGTAGAGTAAGAGATGAGTAATTCAGGTGATTCTTTCAGTTTCATGTGAAATTCTGTAAATAATCCTCTGTTAAATTGCATGAGCTGCTAAAACTGAAGAATGAAGCAAATTCCATAAAACTGCAGTTATCTGTCCAGGGTTATCTTGCAGACGTCAGTCAATCTGTCTAGCGAACGATCACGTGCAGGTAATGCGATAAAAATGCAACAGTTCAATCAGCGAGGTATTAGTGTAATCTGTAGAATAAGGCACCGAATTAGTCAGATTGTATCGTGATGCTAGTTCATGTCGCAACATCGAATTCCTACGTTTACATGCTAGATTTTCTCGAGTGTTGTTCTGAATAAATGGTGAATTTTATTTGCACTTGGTTGATGTTCGATTCATCAGCATGTTCTATGCTGTCATTTTTGCAAGGATGAACGAGAATTGTAGCCATCGGTAGACATCTTTGTTTTATTCAATCAACTTTTGATGCTAATAGTGCAGAATTCCATCAGAGCCTTTTGTTGAAAAGCGTTGCTTTCAGTTATTGTTGTAATATGCAACAAAAGTATATCTCACCTTGTCGGGTTTGAAGGTGTGTTGTCTATCGATGACAAGATTTGTTTTTCTGGTGATTTTTTTCGCTATTACGCAATTATGAAGGAAGCCATAAGCAAACCTTAATAATCCAACTATTTTACGCCACTGGTGTGATTTGTATAGCTAGCATTCTGTGATGTACGTACATTCCTAGTTCATTTTTACAGTTGGCGGATCCCGTTGAAAGAAAGTAAGTTCCAACTTGTCTTTTAGGAATTGTTCATAGAAATTCTTCAGTGACTTTGACTTAGTCACTGGTGATCGTACGACTGGACTGAAATGTGTGCCGATGCTGAAAGAAAATTCACAGTTGTTAGTACTACATGTGCGCTCAATCACCTTGGCAAAATGTTAAACAAACGTGTTCATATTTTCATCTTATTCTTCCTAGCCATGACCGGTTTGATGTTCTATACGTCCCAGACAGATAGACAGACGGTAGCGGAAAATAGAATCCAGACTACATTATATGATTTCGAAAGAATTTTTCATATTTCGAGATTGAACAACATGATTGTCGACTTTATCACACTTGGTATTCACCTGGAGTATTTGAAAATCTTGTCTAACGCACGTTTTGCAAACTTCAACTTTCTCTACTCCAATAAAATCCACAGCTGCTTTAATGAATAATTCGTTACACAGAATAATTAGGGAACATCCGCTATTCCAGGTATCCGGGAAATGTCCTCCGGTTGAAAATGATATTCGATCAAAACCGCAGTTGCCCGAGAAGTATTTTTTTTTTAAAGAAAAAAGTAAAGTTAAATTATCAGTACAACGTTCCAATGTCCTCTGCAATCATTCTCAAGTCGTAAAATGACAATTTGAAGAAAACGTAAGCTTCAGTCAACGCTAAACAGTTCTCATAATGCGACGCTGTTTGACATTGGTGCATCTAGACATTCCATCGAATTCAGTAAAATTGACAGAATATCCAAATTCAGCACAATTAACAGCAATACCACTGCTAGTGTCAAATTTACGCACAGCTTCCTTATGTTGGTAGAATCGATTTGGGAAAGATCTTCCAGATTTACCAGTGTAGGAGGTTTTCAACAATCGTTGCACTTAATTGAGTAAACACCACCAACACGAGAACTACAACGATTATTTGAGACCAAAGTGGATTTCGGAGTTAGTGAAAAAGGTACAATTTTAGAATTGAATTGCCATTTAAATGACTGCAGTAGACATTCGAAACGTTGTGTTGATAATTTAACTTGCAAAAGAATTGCATATATATACTTCTCAAAAAGTTGTGGCACTGATCGAATATCAAATGTCCGCTACGTTTGAGATCAAAAACTCGATCACAAAATTGCAATGCAGTGATGACAAAAGTGTCCGTACAACATCAGAGCAATGATAACAAAATTCTTTCAAAAATGTTACTTCGTTAAATTAAATTATTTTCCTTATTCCCTCGGATTGTTCTGCTTCTGGTTTAGCAGTAACTCTCGATGCGCTATGATAAAGGAGTTCTTTAAGTGAAGAGAATGATTCGTTTGATATTCAGCAATTTTGTTGATTTCTGAGTTGCAATGACAAGATTCCAGGAGGAATTCTCTGATGCTTGCCTTGTGTTGCAACTCAGAAATCATGTTTGAAATTTTAATAATATCTTTTTATAATAATTTTAATAATTTTTGAATATTTTATAAATCATCACTTTCCTAATCCTTGTCAATAAACATGGGGATTTCAAGTAGTAGAAAACAGGTATAAAAACACATCGCTATTATAATCGCACGTTATACTAGAGTGATGATTATCCGGATTCTGTCATTTTCAAAATCTTTAATATCATTCTTAAATCCAGCAACCTGCCAGATAAACTCGCAATTCTATTTTAAGTTCCTGAATAATTGACGTCAGCTGCCAGACAGATGTTCGCAACTGCAGACGATTCATGGCTGGATGAAAATAAACTGTCCGAATTCAATATCAAACAGCAGTTTGGCCGAAAATGCTACCATGACTGGCTATTTCGAAGCCAAACTTTATCAGGCGACAAATTTGTTAATCTGTTGAAGTTGGAGGCAATTACATTTGAAACACTGATAGTCACGATGCGACTATAACGAATGATAACTGATTACAGGTATTTCAGCGTGTCTGAATTTAGTCACCCTGGAAATGAGAAGTATCGACTGTTTACCCTCAATCTTGCGCATTGAACAGAGAATGGGGAAGCCGAATATTTTATCAACATTTATCTGAATATATCAAATACCAAAAGTTTTTCGCAGTAGATTACGTCTACTAATTAATCCAGAAGAACGTTTGAGTTCATGCATTATTATAATCAGAAAACTAAGTTAGTCTTGTGACCACGGATTTATGATTCTCTCTCCCATTATTTGCATGTGGTGCTAACTTTCGTCACATATTAGCAGTTCATCATTTGAAATATATTGTACATGCACTTTGCACGAATTTCTTATTTTGCTTCATATGAAGCAAAACATAAGCATAAGTGCATGATAATTTAGTAATTGTGGAATATATCTTGCATTGTTTATATGCTTCTCCAGGAGCATCAAGCATTCTTGGAAAAAGTGTAGACCTTTTTAAGAATGTCTAAGTCGTCATTTTGATTATGCTTTTTATTATAATTACAATACTAATTTTTTAATAATTTTCTTATTATAATGATTTAAGTAATACAGATGCAATGAGACAATGGTAAATAATTAATGAGCTATTTGGTTCAGACATTGCGACACAATTTAATGATAGATGATTCATCAATGAATGTTCAAGTATCTTAAACAAGGTTTTTGAAACACACGAGAAAGCCGATTATGGTAATCGGGTTGACTTGAGATCACATGCCAGCAGTTATTTCGGTCATCGATGCACGTTGAATGAAGTGATTGCGAAATGCCCTTAAGTAAGCGTCTACACGTACGGTCAAGGTGAGTTTGTGCTAGAGATCTGCAAGGGTAACCAGGTAGATCTCCATTAACGAGGTCGTAATAATTCCCCTGTCTGCCGAAGTACGTTGAATTTCCGGAATTTATTCAGCTGTAACCTCATTTTCATGAAGGCTCAAATTTATCTCGCATAAATCTCTCAATGTGAATTGTTATTTACCACACTATGACGCTAATCAATTAAGTCATCAGTGAGGAAGTACCTATGTATTGTGAGTATGATTGGAATACTCCGCGTAGCTTGAAAATTCAAAAATAGTGCCCGATCCTAAAACTTTTTGTACCCTCATAATATTTTGGAGCTCATACCAACAGCAGCTATCTAACATGACTCCAGAAAATGGACTATGATAATTTTTTTCGGTAGCAAATTCTCAAAAAAAATTTACTGAAAAAATCAGTTCTTGAACTCACTTGAATTAGCTTTATACACCACCTAGACGACTGTTGTGGTGAAATCAATGTACGAAGCAATTTGTTTAATAACTAGAAGAATGTAAACTTAAATAGTAATTCATATATCATTAGCCAATTACGGTAAATAAACTGAATTACCTATTTATCATAAGCTCATGCTTGTAAGAGATACGATGAGTCTATTGAAATTTCACAGCATCAAGTAGACCTAAACCTTATACTTCCAGAGTGCCTTCAACTGCTATATAGTTGAATTTCGATTTTTCCGAAAGGGAATAGGTCTAAAATATCAGTGAGTTTTTATCCCCAGTAAACTTACTGGTCTTTGTCTCATAGGTTACTGAGCTTTGCCACCATAGGAAAAACTTTCAATTATAAAAATATATTTCCCTAGACTTCAAAGGATGCGATGCAGAAAAAGCAAACTTCGCGACATATATCGAATTATAAAATGTTGAGGAAATATTTCGTTCCAAAGTCGATTATGAAACATCTTCTGTCCGTCAGATCGATTAATGGTGATGGAATGACAACTTCAAGTCAAGCGGACTATAGCATGATCTTCAACAAGAAATTGGTCAGAACATTCCAGCTTCCCGACTGATTAATCGTAAAAATACACGCGCGCACTTGCTGAAAGACAACCACGAAAATTACTCCGCCCATGTATACTGAAGATAATTCCTAATGTTCAATTTTGGAAATATCCTTAAATCTGTGTTTTGAAGCTGTGTTTTAAATATAGCCAACACTAGACAGCGAAAAAGAAAATCACTTATCGAAGTTGCATTGCGTGAAATTGTAATTCTTTTCATAATAAATTATGCATGATTGATAACTTATCTTTGACGTCTTGTTAATGCATTTTGGTCTTCAATTTAATGTTTATCAAATGAACAATGACATGATCGTCAAAGCGTTAACATCTCCGAGATAGTGGCACTTGCGATGCATCCTTACTTTTGACATAACACTATTGATAATTAAGTTATTCATCACGTGATCTTTCTGTCCTGGAACACCACAGTATTCTATCAGTTCTCCTTGACACGCTGACGGACGATAATCTCGCGCTGCACGGATTTTCTCTCCTTTTGGCGCTATAAATTTTCTCGTCTGGAATTCATCATACGATGTCATTTCTTCAAGGCTATAATTTCTTCGCAAGATGGATGGCAAAGGTCAGCAGAATTCATTCTACACCTAGATCCTGATCCAAGGTAATAGATAGATCCAGGGTGGCTATGTATGGGTTCATATCGAAAATCAACGCTGAACATCAATATGATTTCCTTTCACTCTTTTCAACTGCATTCGGTGAATTGGAAGTTAATGTTATTCAACAACACAAGATATTAGGATTCGCAATAATTATTCCAGATCAGTCACTTTGATTTATTTCATTGGTTTGTATTGGGAGGAATAGAAAGATGTGATACCGAATCCTCAGACATGTGTTAGTTTGACATGAAGAAAAGAGAAAGATGGTTTCCATTTCCTTTGTGTATTTTTTCACTTATTCATCGCTTGATGGGTCGTTTTCTGAATTATCATGTATAATTATCATTGGTTTGTTGTGGTCTCAATAGTTCTAGTCATCATGTAGTGGAATTAGTAGAAACATGAGATGTTTTAGACCAGGGATGCGCAACCTTCTACATTTTTCGGTTGCCATTTCGAAGGCCAAAAGAATCACGGCCGCACTTAATATGTGTGCAAACAAGTAGGTCAATAACCAATCCTTTTTAAATTCCACCACTCAAATTAGTTTTCCCTGATGAATGAAGCAGTGAAAATCGCATAAAGGCCTGCTTCGTAAGGAATGAGTTAGCAAGTTATCCCATTTACGACCGACGGGCATTTTTGACCCGAAAAGATTTTAAGCTTAAGGTGTTATCAGCACTTAAAAAGATGAGTTGAAAGCATGTTTTTTCTGAGGGCAACCGAGGGAGAAAACACCTTACTAAGCTATTGTAACAATTCATAAAGGAATCACGAGCCATACAAAATTCATTCATTCATTCATCACAGGGCTGGTGATCTATCAGGCATCTTTATTCAGGCCATTGACTTGAAGCTTACGTGCGCGAACAGTTTGAGTAAACTACAATTGTCCCTTTTGTTTCTTTTAGCTGATGACTGTAGCCATAAATACACATGAATGTAACTTCCCTAAAATATTCTATTCATGAGTCATCGAACTGCTTGAACGCCTTCATCGCGGCGCCTGCGGGCGCGCATTTTTCCAAGCATCATGGGCATAAAGGTGTTTCACAGTTACAAGGTGACTAGCTTGCTACTTCAATTCCGATTGTTTTTCGATTGCCTTGAACTCCAGAAATATTTGCAATATACATGTACATGTACAACATTCTTTTTCATTTACTTCTCATTGTCACGGCCGCAGGTTGCGCACCCCATTTTTAGACGGATGTGGCATTTTTCAATGATCAGTAATGAAATTATTTTAAATAACGAATAAAATGATCTCTCCAATGCAAGGAATGTCATTTTCATATCAATATAATTGATGTATCTTTATTTATTGTATTCAATTTCCTATGCATTCATATGCTACAGGTATCTTACTCTTCCAAAATCTTACTTTCAAAAATATGTGGAAATACATTTTTTTCAAGTTGAGGTAAAAATAGTTCATCAGCATTTCAGCATGTTGAAGATGCGACAACGCTTCAGTCAATCAATGTGAAATAATTTGCTTAAAAATGATTGATTTTCCTGAATAATGCAGGATTTTCTCTTTGCTGACCAAAATCAAAGATTGTACTTTTTTTCTTTACGTTCTTCCATAATTCCATCGTCCATCGTTAGATAAGAGGACTGACGAGAAATATACATTTTAGCCTAGTGAACACGAACTGATTTTAAAGTCAAAAGTGTTAATTTCCAAGACATTGGAAGGCGGGAACTTGTGCATCCAAGCACAACTCAATCAAAGAAAACAATGTGCCGTCGGAAAAAATAAGATCGGATGAGGAGGGACAGAGGAATGATCAAAAATTATTTTTTCACATGTCATATCTATTGTTTATTTCGGAATATTAAGTTCCTTTTGTAATTAAGTAATAGTCGATCAGGTAATTTTGCATCATATGTTTATGTATTATCTGTATGTACTTTATTCAATTGTTTCCCTACAATAAAGAAATGCATACATGATGCTATATGATTATTGATTGATGGTTTTTAAAGTAATCATCCGTAAATAGTTTGCTTTTGGAGAAGCTTTGCAAAATGTATTTTTTCCAGATTTTGAGTTGAGGTATTCATCAAAATGTAATGCTGATAGTTCTTGAAGACTTGAAATATGAAATATGCCTGTTGACCTTTCAAATTATAATCAAACTAATGTTAAAAGTCAAAACACATTAAACTCTATCATTTTTGATCGAATGTTCACTATAATAAATGCTTCTTGTCGCAAATTTTGCTATAATGAACATTCTATCATAGAATTGTAGAGAATTTAACGTGTTTTGACAATAAATATTTATTTGATCCGACATTGACAATTAACTATGCATATTTTATATTTCAATTCTTTGAGAAATGTTCAATCTTACTACTCCTTATATAGAAACTCATACCTGTGTACGCTTCCGATTTTCCCAGTTGAATGATATTCGGAGTTTTTCGGAAAATTGGACGATCTTTTGATGATTTTTTTTATTTTTCAGCCAATCGTACGATTTTTCATCGATTTTACATAATTGCAAGAATTTTTCAAAATTAATGTGCTCGATTGTGGTTAGGAATTTTTGCTATCGAATGAGTCACTTTCTTATTACATACTTGAGCTGTGAGCTTCAGTCAAACGCATTTTAACAATGCAGTTACTTCTCAGAAATCATAAGTTCAGGCCGTCCGAGGCGTCAACATAGGCCTATCTACATTAAAAGCCAGAATCTGTGATGCTGATCCTAACTGAACTCGTATTTGTCAGGAATGGAAGTATTTGCTGGTGACTGATCGTTTCTAATGATGCAGCTCGGCTCGCATATGTGTCCCGACAGAGACTTCAGCGCAAATAACACCTGTAAATTGCCATCTACCCTATGAATTGCGCAGCTCTGATCCCACCCCTGAAAATTCTCATCTTATTAAGGCTTGCGACCGGTCCCCAGCCCAACTCACCCGTCGCCTTTAGATTCACAACTATTCAGTCGTTATTTACACCTCGACGTAAATTTATGTTGAGTATTGCATGAACATACTCGTACATGGGCAAGTTCCCATGTGGAACAGGTCTATAAAGGTGTAATAGGCCTAGTAAATGTAGGTCGCATCCGTTATTATTTAGGCTTTTTTGTCTCATTACTGCATAGGCTATTGCTGTTATAAACCTTTCTCTGTTTCTTGGTCGTACGCCTCTACATGTACATAGGCCTATCAATCAGCGGTGCCATCGAGCTATATATAGAAGTATAGGTCAGGAAAACGGTTTTGGTGAGCTCGAAATTTTATTATGACGTACAAATATTCGGCCGAAGCCTTTGTCAAGTACAGCTTTAATGGCTGGCTAGGAAAGCGACGCTAAATCATTCCGCCGTGGAGTGTCACTCAGATTGACAGTATCAGAAGACAAGCAAATAGCCAGCCAATAATCAGGCCAATAGACAAGCCAATAAAACCAGTTGACAATCAGCGGATCAAAAGACTTTACAAGGAAATAAAATCAAATCGTTCAAGAAGGGTCATAAAAAGAAGGTTCCTCTAAACATCCAATTGACGTCCACAGCAATCATTCATAAGAATGCTACTACTTTCACGAATATGCATCGCCGGACGTTCGGTGGAGGTTTGAGCCAAGAACTTTTCATGACAAGGGCAATCTTTCAGTTTGTGCTTGCGGTTCACCAATGTTGTGAAAGTGTGATAGGTGTTTAAACACGGGAGAGTTTTGATCTCTCAGATGGTCGCAAAATCTAGATTGTACAGTTCTGTAAGTCTCACCTATTATTTAACGTTGCATAGTGTGCACAAAATCTCGTAGACTAAAAACTTGCTATTGTGCTACTTACTAGTGTGCTAAAAATCTCGTTACAAACAAGACGCAGTCTTCGCAGATGTCGACAAAGCTGTCTCAGCTGCAAGTATGCTGCCAAACCCAACACTTGCTTCACAAAGTTTTTAGTGTACAAAATTTTGTGCATATTATGCAACGTTAAATATATAGGTGAGACTTGTAGAACTGTACAATCTAGATTTTGCGACCATCTGAGAGATCAAAACTCTCCCGTGTTTAAATACCTACTGAAAGCACAAACTGAAAGATTGCCCTTGTCATGAAAAGTTCTTGGCTCAAACCTCCACCGAACGTCCGGCGATGCATATTCGTGAAAGTAGTAGCATTCTTATGAATGATTGTTGTGGACGTCAATTGGATGTTTAGAGGAACCTTCTTTTTATGACCCTTCTTGAACTATTTGATTTTATTTCCTTGTAAAGTCTTTTGATCCGCTGATTGTCAACTGGTTTTATTGGCTTGTCTATTGGCCTGATTACTGGCTGGCTATTTGCTTGTCTTCTGATACTGTCAATCTGAGTGACACTCCACGGCGGAATGATTTAGCGTCGCTTTCCTAGCCAGCCATTAAAGCTGTACTTGAAAAAGGCTTCGGCCGAATATTTGTACGTCATAATAACATACAAGGAAAAGATACAGCGATAAAGAAATTTAGCGACTGAAATGGTGTTATACGAAGGAAGTGCAGGAACACTGGCATTGCAATTTGACCATTTTCGTTTTTGATATATTTCGTATTATGTAATTAATCATCTATTTGGTTTTAGAAATTCATATCTCTTGTCAGACACAAGCAATCCGCTTTTTGTTATATTTTTCTATTGTTACCTTTTTTGTTTTGATTGCATTATACACTTTTTAGATTATTATGTATGTTTTAATACAAGAATGCATAAGGAGAAAGGAATTGTAGGGAATATACAATTTTATTGAAATTATAGACAAATTTTATTTGCACGATTTTCCCACGGAAGGTTTGTACGATTTTTGAAATTTTGAGGTACACAGGTATGAACTCAGCTTCAGTTAAATCTTGCTGCTATTCCACCTGTGGGTTTGGACGGTGTTTACATGGGCATGGACTTAGCTCTAAGAGTTTTGTTGCTAGTATCCACAACCTTTCCGGATGTCCTTGCCTGTCTCAGACTTGCCATTTTGATTCTCGAGGAGACTCAATCACACTTCTAGAATTTACCAAGGTCTTGCCCCAACCATAAAATTTTACATTTTTCTAGTTGACATGTTTTTGATTCGCTCCTGCAAGTTCAAAATTTGTTTTAAATACATGATATCCAATGTAATCCATCACGAATTAATTAGTACTCTGAAAGTGTTTTTAATTCAAGGGAATCATGCAGTATTCTGAAAGTGTTGAGATATAATGTATGTGCATTGTTCCACCTGCCGCGCATTGGTTAATACATTATATTTGTACTATGTTTAGATAGAAACACCCTTAATGAAACATCGAGAAAGCAGAAATTGCACGCATGATTATCATCGTTATTCAACATTTCCTTATGCTATGTCAATTGCATGGGTCATTTTCTACTTCTGGAATGACTACTTCGTTGATTTACTGCATCAATTAGGCATGTGTAAGTCAAAAGTCCCTTGAATTATTTCCCTTATAGTTGTCATGCAGTCATGTATACTCCTACTCAAATGAAAAAAAAAAATGATGGCTTAACGTCACTACTCACCCATACTGGGGTCTTGGACGGTACTGACATACTTTAATCTGGAGCGTTGTCCGGATGCCCTTCCTGACGACTTCCGATGACACTTTCAGGCCTCGACCTGTTGACCGAAAGATCGCTAAGCCACAATACTTTCTTCAAATACTTGTGTGAATGAGCATGTTTGTAATTATCTTCGAGTTTAATCAATTTAGTCAGAGTGCTTACTTATTTTGTGCAATGCCTTTTGGCATGGAGTTTTGGATCAGAAAATCAGCCTCCAAAAATCCGTGATTTGGATCTAATTGACGATTCGAACTCGGAATTTTTACACAAGCCCTTCGGACTGTTTTTTTTGTGGGCGCAATTAAGAAGTAGAGCGAAGATTCAGAGCACTTGTTTATGAAGAGTATGTTTTCTTAAATATGTCCCAAATGAACACGAATCGTATTTTTGAATTAGTATGGGTACCCTGATAAATTCAGTGATGCTTCGACGTAACTCGAGTAACGACACAGCTTGAATGAGAACTACGTCAAATATTGGCGACGAAGCACAGTGAATCCAGGCATTGATCTAGGGAATGAAGGCAACGTTACTGTAATCATGAGGCAAATGATGCTAAATCCTAAATCCTAAATGAACGCGAATCGTATTTTTGAATAAGTGCGGGTATCCTGGGTAAATCCATTTTATATAGCAGCATTTTGGGCAATTTTAGTCTTTTCAACTTTGCAACTTTGAAAGTTTGCATGTATGCTGAATTCGAATTTTTAATGCTGAATTCGAAAATCATAGCGGCGACCACACCAAATGAGCATTTGTGCAAGTTTTGTATTATCACTATATATTGCCAGATGTCTTCTGACCGATAGTTTTCTGGTCTCGGTCAGATGGACATTTTGGCCGTTTTACGAGATTTTGAAAATGATAATCATTGTCTTTTCAAAACAATTTCGCATGCATGATTGCATTATGTTTCTTGATAATTCTGTGAGTTTTCATGAGATCTGGATACAAAAATTTGGTTTCAGCATCAAATTGAAATTTTGAGAAAAATCAAAAAAGTCTGGTCGAAAGAATACAAGTCATTTTTGAAAATTCACAATGCTCAATTGTGATGATCCATACTTGACTTTTTCCTTTTGATGCAACAGTTAGACTCATAAATTATGTATTTCGTCGTAAAAAGGAAGTAAAATCATCAATTCTAAGTTGAGAAATGTGCATCGGTCAAAGACAAAAAAATGGTATCGGTCAGAAGACAATTTTTTGGGCTCAAAGGCTAATCGAAGAAAAATCCCAAGTAGATGTAAATGTAATCTGGTTACATTTAATTACATTAATTACTGGTCGAAAGTACGGTTCATGCGCTTTCACGTAATATATAAAAACATAAATGCATAATTTAAGTGGATCACAAAGGAATTTCTTCCCGAAGATAGAGTACCTATGCTGTGGATAGGTTTTTTTGATACTTTTCTGCCTTGAGCCAAATTTTTCATAAAGAAAACTTTGTTGGATTGATTTGAATTTATCATGACCGAAAAGAGGAAATCCTAAGGATCAAGATGAAAAAAAATTATGAAAATCAGTTCAGAACGAATGATTTCACAGACGGAAGACTCGTTTTTTGACAAATGTTGTTATATGAAATGGATTTACCCCCTTTTTTAATTCAGTGATGCTTCGACGCAGCTCGAGTAACGACAAAGCTTGAATGGCATTTACGTCAAATATTGGCGACGAAGCACAGTGAATCCAGGCATTGATCTAGGGAATGAAGGCAACGTTACTGTAATCATGAGGCAACGCACATGAAACCGAACTTCGGTTTATTTTCATTTGCCCATTCTAATAGCGCTGACGGACAATAATTGTTTCATCGCATTATTTAACCTCATATTCTAAGCTCGATAAATACTAATCCGGATCTTGGGCAAATAATCTGAGGTCTCCTAGAAGGCTGGGTACTTGAATTGTATGTACATCGTCTGTGAGGTTCAACATACAGTTGTAATAGCCTGGATGACCTTCTGAGTCACGCTTGTGAGACGTGATGACTACGCATTCCCGAGCGAAATTTCGTTCACAATCTGTTCGACATTCACAAATCATGCGAATAGGGAAAGTGAATAGAGCTAGGCGAAGAAAAATATCAAGCTAGCATTTCTTCAATGCTTTTTATCAGTCAATTTGACATTTATTTTCACTACACTTTATAACACATTTACAGTTAATTTTTTCTAGTTAGAAATGTGTGTTAAAATTGTGTGCTGTTAGGGTGCTTAATTATTTTTGTTCGCTTGCTCATAATGGTGTATAACGAAGAGATGTATAACTTTCATTCAATACAAGTGATCGATAGTAATCAACTTAAAAATATTTTACCCAAAACAAGGTAGCTTGCAGAACAACTTTATGCTATTATAAGTTATTGAACACTCTTACGGTCACAAGGAATATGCGACGTTCCCCCTGAAAAATTCAAGAAATAAATAGATTTATTTTTTTAATAGTGTTTCAAAAACATAAAAACATCATCATAATTTAATGTCTTATTTTGCAGAAGTTGTTGCTAGCATCCTATTCACATTTCCATTGTCGGATAAAACACATGGTTCGTAGGAAAATCATGAGAATAATAGCCAGGCTTGGGGTCAAGTGCAAGTACTTCTACTTAAGTACATTTTCATGGTACTTTGTACTTGTACTTGATTTATTTTCCTCTACATGTACTTCTACTTGGTCAAGTACTTCTATAAATGTACTTGGAATTTCAAGTACTAAAATTCAAGTACTCAAGTACTTTTTTGGTATTTAAAGAGTTTACAAGTAGGCCTATATGACAGATACACCGATCATTTGCCTGAGAGGGATTCTCAAAGTTGCAAATATCCCACTCTGGCTAGTTTGGCATTAAAGTGTCTTACTTCACCCGCCTCGTCTGCTCGTGTGGAAAGAATATTCAGCATCGCTGGAAAAGCTTTTAGACCAGATCGCTGTCGAATGAAGACCAAAATTTCGAAAGACTAATGTTTATCAAATCAAATGACTTCTCCTAAAATGTTATAAGCTTCATACTTGTATCACGTTGTCAACAACAATAGTCTTACTTGCTCCATGAAATAGGAATACATGTATCTTCATTCTTCAATCAAGTGTTGTTTTCAGTTGTCTGTCACGTACTACTTAATTTTTGCCACTATAGCATACACATGTATTACTCACAATTTATGTTCTGAACTTGACTAGCACGAACGCACAAACAGGAATAACAATACAATTTCAGAATGCTTTGCGATTCAATTCGGTAATAGTTATTCAGTACTTTTACTTGATTTTTCAGTACTTGTAATTGTACTTGAATAACAATTGGATCAAGTACATGTACTTGGACTTGTATTCATTATGTTTTCAATGTACTTGTACTTGTACTCAAGTACAATCGAAGTACTTGACCCCAAGCCTGGATAGCAAAGTATCAATAAGCTGATTTCATCAATCAATGTCGATCTGCTATTTTATTTCATGATCATGACTGAGAATATAATGTTTGAGCATATTAAGAGAAAAGAGTAAATTTATTTGAACTAGGTCATTCTTAGGGACCGGCTATTTTCGAGTCGAATCGAATCGAGTCACAGGAAGATGACAGGCCGACTTAAACATTTTTAATGTGCGATTTACTTAGCCAGTTAAACCGTTGCCCATAAGATTATGAGGCATGGGAATTGTCGATGAAATTAGAATACAGAATGCATTTACAGACCAAAAGTTTTGCAACGTTCAAGACACATTCTTTTTCAAACACGTCAAATACACGATGATTTTTGACGTCAAAAATGCACTGGTTTTGATCATCATGGGTCATCGTAATATGACGTATCGAGAATGCTTATCGCAAAAATGAAGTCCATCGGAGCATTTTTTTTAAAAAAAAGAAGAGTTAGAAGGATTATTATGTATGAGGACCAGTTTGACTTGATACTGTCACGTGCAAATTAGCAGTCTCACAATTTCAGTGGAGCCGCCATAGTGCACCCAGTGGGACGAATTCAACCAACTTGATGGAAAGAAGGGATGTGCCAGATTTGATGAATAAAGTGAAATAAAGTGAATCGTTCTCTTCAACAGTTCAAATAGCCTGAGTACCGGACAATTAATGCTGCATGATTTACTCCGGGACTGCAGGCCCAGGTTAAATAATCCATCTACTCGTATTTCATCCTGTGTAATTCCTTTCTGATTTGTGCAATCTCCATGCGTGACACACACTGATTCGTGGAATTGAAATCCACGAATTGGATCTCAACTAAGGATTGAGATTCAATATGATCGTTAGGCCTACCCGGCATCGATTAACTAAACTAGGAAGTAGTCGTACTAGTAAAGATAATCAGTGATTAACCATTTTCTTTTCTGGAATATATTACTTGTGGTAACGTCAGTAGTTTGAACCCTGCTCTATGATTTGAACTTAATCTCTCTTTCAAGATTTTTCCTCAACTTGTTTAATGTTGGTTTCATATCCTATAATGCAAGTTATATATTTGATATAATATGCCTGTACATCCTAGTATTAATGTAAAAATAGTATATTGAGTATTGAGTTATTCAATTCCTTATCTGACTCTGAACAACAAAAATCTGAAGGGTTATCTCTGAAATACGTTGATGCCGCACCTCCCTTACAGCTTTATCTTTTGTTTCCAGTGTACGATGACGCACGATGGATATCTAAAACTGTGGCAGATTTCAGAGCCAAGCCTTACTGGCTACGATGCGATTTTGGTCGATGAAGCGCAGGATATGAATCCATGCATACTAGATGTGGTAAATCGTCAGGCGCAACACAAGATTTTTGTTGGTGATCCTCATCAACAGATATATACCTTCCGAGGGTCCATAAATGTGCTGGATATCGTGAAAGCAACTCACATCTATCACCTCACGCAAAGCTTCCGATTTGGAGAATCTGTCGCCTTCGCTGCTCAATGTATTCTATCTGCACTAAAGAAAGAAGAACATCTGATAACTGGAACGGATAGAAAAAGTGAGTAAAAACAAAAGTATAGTCGGCAAATTTACCGAGATCACGAGTTGTGTTGCAGTTATTATTTAGTAAGTAGGAGCATGGATTGACCACGGCTTCCAATTTTCCGGACAAATTCAGTAGTGCAGATTTTAGCAAAATCATCCCAATGCGAAAGTTCGTGTCTACGTTTTGAATGACTTTTTTAAAAGTTGGCCCTGCTGTTTTTGTTTTCTTTTGTGACTGCATTTAATCGATATTTCGAGGATCTCGGACTGAGCAACAAAATTTCTTATTACAAGTCCTAGACTTGTGAGCGGACCGGGTAGCTCACGAGCGTGGTCCGAAAATTCATTATCACATGCTTGTAAGGATAGTAGAGCCAGCGAATCGCTGTTTGATTGCGAGGAAATGTTTTGAGTTTTGCAGCAAATCAAGTGCATAGGCGAACGTGGTACATACACACACCCCCCTTTGAGCTATTACTTGCATTGTACAGATAACGCGAATCAAATGCCGTCGTCGTGATTTTCTGTTGAGCCAACCTGAATCAATGAGACAAAATTTCAGCAGATTCATTGAGCTATAATCGCAAAATCGTAGAAATAAGGTTACCCCTTCTAGGTCCCTTGATTATGGAAGAAGCAACCTTTTTATGGTTTCCTTATAACTGCGATGGCGATGGCAGCGGCGGTCTTCATGTCATTCTTGCCCTTGAGTGTGCAATGTGCATCATATCAAATATACCACAAAAGCAGAAAATTAGGTAGCCGAAATAAGCGATGCGAGCCTGACCTGCTTATTCCCGATAAACGGGCCAGGACTCGGTTGTGCTCTTTAAGCGGGTCTGGACTATTTACAAGTCTGTATTCCCTTTCGACGGCTCCCTCTTTCTTGAGGTTGATATATTTCGCTTAAAGTACTCGTAGTATATATTTCGCTGAACATCGATGTGTTTTTTAATTTTTTGGATACTTTTTGTGTGGATAGGGTATATTGAATTTGTCAAAAGAAATGTGGTAAGGGTTATAAGGTTTCTTCATGTGTTCACATAGATTTACCATTGAGTGTTCCCCCACTCAATATTAATTTCAAGTTTCCTATCATCATCATTCATTTTCAACACAAACATCATGCTCATCTTTATGTATCGATGCAATTTGTTCTGTTATATCAGCATCAGTAATATCGACGTGCAGTAACTATTGACCAAATTGCTCTTTGCACGTGGTGTGTGCTCCATATCAGCAGCGGTTGGTAATGATACTTGGGATATTCACTGATATTAGACAATGAAATTCTGCTTGTCAGAAATTTAGATCCGCTATCAGAAATCATTGGCCACGCTCTCCGATATCTATGATTCATACAACTCATACATCGAGGAAGTAATGTCAGTTTGGCAGAAAACTGTGGCGACAATTCGGATATAACACTCTTGATTAAACTCGCGCATAATCGCTCGTGGTGTAGTAACCTTAAATGTTTTCCATTGTGACTATCCCTTTTAGTGTTATTACTTTTTTCTCAGAGTTGACTTTTGACTTGATAAACGAGCATTTCGCCAAATTCACCTTTCCTGAAGTAATTTAGTAATGAAAGATGTTGAACTAAGTCGATCTGTATGGCTATTTTCAAGTTGTTTATTTGAAAAAGGGAAGACAATGACAAACGGGGAAAATCTAATTCTAAGCCTGCTCGTGGCAGCTGTTTGCACAAAATAGCATCGCCACGTATCCTACTTGGGTTTGTTTCTTTATTAGCTCGAATGTCTGGATTTTCATCTCTTTCTTTTTTCACGAAGCACTGATGGCGTTCTTTACGATACCGTTATTCTTCACATTCCCTCTTTCCATTATAAATCATTCTGCTGTCTTCCAGTGAACTTCGTAGGAACTTATCATGCTGATGTGATGTGGAAGCTGCCAATCAAATAGGCGGTTCAAATTATAATTTTGCGTGATCCTCACTACGATACTTTCAAGGTCGTTTCAGGTATTCCCTATTGACCTTACAGTGTCTGTCCTAAAAACGTGGAGACAGCAGTGTCTCCCTAATTCGTCTAGCACTAACACCCTATGGATTTTTATGACAATTTTTTTCAATTCTTGTTTTTGAATGTTCGAATATAACTTCATGAGTGTATCAATGCAGAAATTTTGATGCCCAATGCCTAGCGTGGTATAAGGACACTGATGAAGATTCCCAACGAATTCATGTTGATCATCCGTACAGGCGATTTCGAAATAAACAGCAGAATTACGCTAGGTACAACACTCCACGATCGCAAAACGGACGAGTGGATAATAGATCAGACGAAGTTGAAGGACATCACATTAACCATCATGAAAAGTAAATGGCAATGGGCTGGTCACAATGCGCAGGACAGACGAAAGATGAACGTGGAGAACAACGGAGTGGTATCCAAGAATTTGTTCCAGACAACGTGGGAGACCTCCTAGACGATGGGACCATGAGTTAGTCCAATACTGCAACCAGCACTGGTGACAACACGCAGAGGTGGACGACACTTGGGGAAGGGTTCCTCCTGCATTGGAGCGATTAAAACCCCGTCAAAGTAATCAATGTAACATGTGATTGTCCATCGGATACGCAAGTAACTTTTCTTGTTCAAAATGCACCAAGCTGAAATCTATATGGTGCTGCGATCATATCACTTAAGTCATTATCTCGTCAATCGGAAATAAACAGGACAGTGGCAGCAACTCCATCTCGCTTATAGCCACCAACATTTTTCTTAAATGTAATAATGGTGCAGGTTCTTGTAGGATTGCAGTTCAAAACTCTAGGGATATCTAAAGTGTTCGTTTGCTTTATACTACGGTTTCTCTGTGTTCCTCAGTAACTAATCAGTTCTATAATCAGAAAATTAGTGTATGATACATGAAGTAAGTAGCTTAGGTAATATTTCCTTATTCACTATTGTAATATTGTTGCGAGTTTTCCTAGATGTCGGCTGACGGATCCTCATTCCTTGCGAATATTTTTTGCGGCATAAAGATGAAGCAGTAATCAGCATTTCGCGCGTATCTATGTGCCTTCCCAGATTTTTAGTGAGTGGATATGAAAGTTCTATTCGTTCTGCAAGTTTTATTGAAAGAGCAAACATGCTAGGAATTCTCTGTTATTAACTGGTGAAATTGAGCGAAACGTCAATATTTTCTCTTTAACTGTAATGAACCATTTTCGCTTCAAGTTCTCAGTTGTAATGAAGTGAAAAAATGAAGAGAATGAAGATGAAGAAATTGAAGAGAAAAATGTGATGAAGTGATGTTTAAATTTTGCATTAATCATTTCTGCAGGTCTAGTTTATTGGTCAACTGTCTTTCCTGTCTAGCTTATATCATTGACAAACATAAGATCACTTAGATAATAAATATCAGTTTGCTTCAGCGTGATGGAAGTTCTCAAGCCTGTGAATGATGTTAGCAGATGGTATTTGAGACAGAACCTGTCTTAAATCATCCAAGTCTTTTCATTCTAGTCGTGATAAAATGATTCCGATGCTGATAACAGGAAAATGTGGATGATAAATAAATGATCCGTCTAGGTCGGAAGATATTCTGAAATGCCGAAAGAAAGCGAAATTAAACTTATCCCTGAATCTTGCTTCTGCATTTAATGAGTGTGCTGTTCATCTACATGTCTGTTGCTATAGCCGTAGATAACATACCCTCCAAAGTAATGTTTTTAAGGAGACTTATTTGATGCTGATAATTAACATTTCAAATTTCTTATTTTGTATCAATCTTTTGATCTTAAACCTGCGTGGTCTAAGTGGCCATTAGTCAGGTCACATTTCAATTGGCTGTTATACAGACTTTATCCATGCCGTGTACCAAATATTATGTTATCTTTTGACGATGAAGTTGAATCAAGGAATTCAAGATGAATGTCACCTTCTTCTTAATAGTTCACATCAGTGTTTTTCAATCATCAGAATTTAGGTCTATATTTTCTTATAGCTGACATTGTTTTCAATTATTATATAAATTTATTTTTTCCATTGTCTCCATACGACTTCCACATGTTAGGCAATTATAGTCATTAGATTATTGTTTTTGGATGTCAAAAGTGGGTCCGGCTTTTGACTGTCCATCAACATTAAATCTAAAATCTCCGGCATCCCTGAACTGAGAAGTAGATCCTAAGATAAAGGGATTTCTTATGAAACCACAAAAATTGTCGTCTTGATATCTTAATCAGTCGATGTTTTCGGATGTCAGCGCAGTGAGGAATCATATCATTAAATTTTTCGGTTCAGTAATGCATCATCACGTTAACCTCATCTAAGTTTTGACAGTAATGTCTGCATCAATTTCAGACTTATATGGGAACATCGAAACCCGTAGAACAAGCTCGCTGTCTCGTCGAAAGGTTATTTCACTTCGACCTGTTGCATACAATGCACAATTCACGTACTAGAAAGACTTCTTGTGATGTTTCTGAGAGATTTTGCACAACAAGTCTACAGATAATGTTCTATCTGTCCAAACTATGTAACTTTGCCGATGACAGACTGAGAAGGGAATTTTAACCTTAGCCTTTCATTTATTTCAGGAAATATGAAGTTGCAACCATTGTACGGATTCGTATTTGTATAGTTTCTCTGTATGTTGCAAAATACAGTGCACTTCTCTTATCTTAATGATGCTCTTTAAACATTATCACTTTCGTCATCTTTTGACGATGAAGTTGAATCAAGGAATTCAAGATGAATGTCACCTTCTTCTTAATAGTTCACATCATTGTTTTTCAATCATCAGAATTTAGGTCTATATTTTCCAAAATATGTATTTGGCTACCATGTTGCCTTCTTTAGTGAATGAAAGGTCGTGTTGCTGGCCTGAAGGAAGCTTAAGAAATTATTTTAAACTGCATCCTGAAACTCTTATCCTGCTCGACTTCAGACAAGTCTTTCAAGCGAAGTCATGCTAATATCTTCAACTGTAATCATGGATAAATAAAGAGCGAGTTAAAAACTAGTTTTGTCCATACAACCCACCCTCGAGTAGAAGTCTGCACTAAATTGATGAAGATTACATACTCCGCAGGTTCTAATCGAAAAAGTGCGGTGCTTACGCACTCGTATTTACTTTGTGCATATCATCTGCTTTCAGCTTGTGAGCGAAAGTTGCAATGAAAGTTCATCCATTTTTACTATGTAGGTAGGTGAATATTCGAAAGTATCAAATGAATGTATATCTTTGTGCTGGTTAGTTTTGAACAGTTTATTTTTGTTAAATGTTGTGTAAAATATAATCTTTCTTTGTTCTAAATCATTTCATTTACGTCATGTATGCAGTGTTCTTTTGATGATGTATCATTACAATATATATGCACATGCATCACAATAAATAAAATCATCATTGACAAATAATTTCATAAAAATGTGAAAAGTCAAGTAGATAATAATATATTATTAGTGTGGTAATATAGTAATATAATATAATAAATGTAGTAATATAATTCGATAAGACAGATTCCAGATAATATTCTAGAATTACTCATCTAAATATTTATAACTGAATAATAAATCCACTCTTGGTAATAACTATCAGATTTTGCTTCTTTCAGGTTCTATTCATGGTGACTTTGAGGCGGATGGACAGGTGACAATAATTTGCAGAAATAATGCAACAGTTTTCTTCGCAGCTCACGAGATAGCACGTGAATGCAAGAAATCCATTAATATAATCGGAGTGAGTTGTTATCCATGTGTAAATTTGATTGCAGTACTTCCTAATGCAAGCATTAGCTGCCACCTGATGCAGCGTTATGATTTTTGGCGATGGCTGATGCAAGCAAGAATACACCTGAAGCTAAGGAATACATCGGAGTTTTTAAAAAATGACCATTAACAATTGAAAGGATCACAATGATTTAGACGTTTTTGTCAGAAGTAAAGGATTTTTAAAAAGCTTTTTCATTATTCGAGGAGAACAGTTTATTTTGAGCGTAGTTAAGTCGATTGTAATTACTTGCGTTTGAAAACCGATATTTGTCGTGTTTTAAAACAATGAAGCATATTTTTTTCCTTAATTGCTAATTTATTTCAGCATTTTACACAGTTTTATTTCAATTGAACAACCTATTAGCCCTCATTAACCCAGCAAGCCAATCTACCTATTCCGCCCACAAGACTGTAGTTTAGAATTTTTATATTTCTTTTCATTGATCTATATTTGTAAGATGGTTTTTTATGTATACATATATTGAATTCCTTAAAATATCTGCCTATTATGTGATCCTCCTTTAACTAATGTAGTGGTCAAATGAACATTTGATAATAAGCATATCAGTACATGGGTTGTGTTGTTATTTGGTTTTGTAATGTATTTGTCTGTGCAACGAGTCTCTATTGCACGAAGAGAACTTGTGACAATGCGTAGAATATATTGCAGAAAGAACACGGGTTTGCGTTGTGTTTTGCGCTTGCTACTAAAGTCTGCAATTCCGAGTTCCATTAACTGTTTGCATTATATTCAAGTAACAAAACTGGCTTCTTGTCAGATTGAGTGTTAACTTTTTTTAGTTGTAGTTGAGCTGAAAACATGAGACTGACGTCATTTTCTCGGGACGTTCGAAATTGTCATTCAATTTCCATACATTTATGGTGTTATTTTGGGCGTATTTCTCGCTATTTGATAACCCGACGCTCACACGGGACATCTTGCCGTGAGTAGAAAAGACTCATGTTGCCATCAGACAGACAATAATTTAGTGAACATAGAATGAATGATAAGTGAAATCCATCCATGCATGTTTCGATTGGATTCGATAAGGTGGTCAAGTTGAAAGAAGTACTCTCAGCTAGTCCAGCGTCTTGACCACCTCTTTCGCTATAAATCAATTCGTTCAGGGTGAATTCATTCTTGGCATCATTCAGCCAAAGATCTTAAAATCTTTGCTTAGAAGGCTTTGATATTTTGTGCAACTTATTGCCAAAACATTACCGCAGTAACCGTTAAGTTGTTCATGAAATGAAGATTACTTTTGAGGATTTATCACAAGCGAATTTCATATTTCGCGCAGGGCAGCCAGTTTTGTCTCGACAATTCGCATATATCCTACGTTTCATCCTAGGTACAATTATCAATTATTTTTGAAGCGATTTATCAGTAGAGCAAATTGATCGGGGTACAATCGATCTGTAGAATCGTATAGATCACTGAGGGCAGATCAGTGGTAACTAGGGTTGGCAAAACTCCGAAGTTTATTTTTTGCTTCGGAGGAAATAAAAAAATCAAAAACTTCGCGAATTTATTATTTTTGTATGAATACAAAAGAATTCCCCAAGTGTATGGTCAGGAACTGTTCGAGGTTTATTTCGCCTGTTAATCTAAATGACATGTAACCTGGGAACAGTCAGTATTGGGAATAATTTTTCGAACATACAGTTGGCCATAAAACATGGCCACGTATTTTCTAACTCCTCTCTTTCTGGAATTTTGAGATACTTCCTGTTCGAGCACAGTCACGAAATCTTGACTGCCTTTGGGCAATGACCCAAAGTTGTTATTTCAGACTTCACTTCTGAAAAATGTTTCTTGGAATTGGTGGATCCAAATTGGTGAAAACATATGCATTGTTTTAACGGGCTGCCGTCCCTAAGGTTTACACTGAGAATGATTTTATTATGTGAAGAAAGGGAATTTCCGGCTCTCATAACACGTAGAAGTCATTATGGAACGATGGCTAGCCGAAGAACGCTTTCAAATTGATAACAGATAATTTTTTGAGTTCAACTTTTAGCATTGCAAATTTTGATGCGAATTAGAAGATTTAGAAGCTATCATTTTCAGCGCTATGTCAACATTTATCATTAGCATTCATCAGCGCTTGTACAGAACATGTTCAGGTTAGATGGCTGGTGCAACGATTGAGCTTATCGACAATTATGCTAATACTACAACATTGATGTTAATCAACAATAAAGTTGGCATTCGAGAACAACATCAGTGCTTTAAAAGTCATCGTCATCCTCCTGACTCCCCTCCACCGTTGCCCCATATTCACCACTTTCCCATATGCACCAATTCCGGTCCCACTCCCATCTCGCCACCCAAGCAGAAGTCCACCATCTCAACACTTTCCGTTGTGTCGGCTCGCTACATTTTTTTCATTATACTGGATGAATTTGCGTATCATTAATCACAGTCTACTTCGATTTCCATTTACACGTACATGTAGATGAGATTTCAGATTTAGTACTCTACTGTTGTCTCTACTAGCATATTTGATCTTTGAATCAATGATTGCGATTGCTGCTAGAATTAATGGATTAACATTTTCATAATTTCATAATTTATTAAACTTTCAGATATCACATTTCGTTTGAATAGTCCCTATTCAATAACATGTAATACTACAGTGATGATCATAAAAATCAGTGATGACCTACTTCTCCAGTCAAAAGGTTTATTGCAGTTTTAGCATACTTGCACATTGATAGATGGGATTGCATCCAATTTAATGAGATTAATTTATTTATCAGCATGATTCTAATGCAGAGACTTAAGGATTGAATTCAGGTAGAAAGTTCTTTTTACATAGCATACTTTGTAGACTACAGCTTTCAAGCTCATAAGTCATTACATACTTAGCTGACCAGATACTTACTATTTTTATATCACGAAAACAATAGGCTACCTGACAATACACCATTTTTACATGTATATCTGCGCTTACGCTGTAATTATTGAACTATGTAGGCCTATGACTAGATATGGCCAAAACACATTCTAGAAAGTATGCGCTATATATTAAAGTTGAAGTTATTCAAAATAGTTGTCTGTTACTGTAAGTCACGTGTTGACAGCAATTCTAAAGCTGAGAATTACGAATATTGTGGGCTCTCAATAAATAAATAACCTATCGTTAATTAACAGGCTGACTATTAACTTTTATTTAACGCATTGAAAGTTTATAAAAATTCAATTCCACCTCCCTATTGAATATAATTAGTTGCAACCTGAAAATTTTGCCCCTCCTGGTCTGTTGCCGTACCCCATCCCCCTTTGAGGGTGCCAGCTACGGCAGTACCACACGCCACACCGCAGCATCGAATGAAAATGTAATACATCTTTGTACACACATAATATGATTGCAAACTCTTGAAGCACGTTGTGAGTTGTAATTGTGACTAAGACAAGATTACTATAGGAATAAGTTCTTTGCCGAAAATTTTAGAGTACCAAATAATAATATGTACTGAACATTAAAGAGCGGAATAATCATGCGATGCATTGTTTGCTCATCGAATCATAAGTTCCTTGAACGAAGAATGGAACAATGGCGAACGTTGCAGCAGTCTTATTTCCGCAACCGTATTCATGGTAACCGGGATATGCTTGTGCCCTGATTTGATAGGCTCGTGAAGAAAAATCAGTTAGTTTACTGATGAACACATACTTATCACAGCCTTTAAAGTAGTAATTAATTCTTAAATGATAAATTGAAGTATACCTTTCACGAGCAGAACCGATATGATGTCAGTGCATAACAAAAACGACATCGCGCTCGAAAAAAATAAACTTCGATTCGTTTGTTGCAAGATTTATCGAATCATCACTTCATTGCAATGCAAATAAAACAAATACAATAAATTTCAACTTATCAAGTTCATTTGTCTGATGGTTTTTATCAAGTTGTAAACGGCGATTTCCTGGAACACTATATTTCCATCTGATATTATTCGGAAACATTACAGTTGATATATAGAGTTACAGAAAGCCATTTTAAATATTTGTAGTTGTCAGTGGCGGCTCGTCCATTTGGGCAGTGAAATGTTGTCTAACTTAAATAACCAGCAACATCAGTAGTAGACTCCATTTCTTTATCATAAATGTCAACTATACTTCATGTACATCTATTCCATTTGCGCGACAGTGACGCTAGCAGAATCCATCAATCGTTTTCAAGACTGATGGGCGCGCCCAAGCATCGAGATTGAGATGACGTGAGAGTGGTTCATTTCACGATCTGAGCATGGATTCCTTTATAGTAGTGGCCACTACTATTAAGGAATCCATGATCTGAGCGAATAGACAGAATTAACACGCGATGAATGCGTCACAGAATGGGCACTCGAGAGGGAGCCCTAACGCTTCTGATTGGTTAACCGTCAATGCAAAGACAATGCATTGTGATTCCCTTTTTACTGAGTGAGGTGATGTGAGGTTAGCACCAGCGATCAGTCCATGAATCAGCATACAATACCCTTCGGTATCTGTAATCTTTATTCAAAGCCTGAATGATAGACAAAATGTTGCTTCAACCGTGTAACTAAATGCAGTGACATAGACTTACACATGTATAGCATGTTGCTAACATATTCTTTGCTTTTCATTTACAAAATAAGATCCTTTTAGACTAGATTTTTGATTATGTAAAAATTTCATGCTTATGCCCCACCTGGACCAAATGTCACGAGCCGCCACTGGTAGTTGTGTATTGACGGTTAACTTTGTTGTTATAGCTCGAGTTCTGTTACCATTCCATTTTTGTAGACAATTTACACCACTGGAAGATAATCTGTGAATTGATAATGCAGTCTGCTGGACCGAACCATGCATTCAAATTTGTTTTAATCTACAAAACCGGAT
Source organism: Prostheceraeus crozeri (assembly GCA_907163375.1). Classification (NCBI taxonomy): domain Eukaryota; kingdom Metazoa; phylum Platyhelminthes; order Polycladida; family Euryleptidae; genus Prostheceraeus; species Prostheceraeus crozeri. The sequence goes on from CAJQUW010010479.1 coordinate 92,582, forward strand.
GGAATTCTTGCAGCAACTGATAGTAGCTTGCGTCAGATCGATTTACTGCAATGAAAATCACAAAACTACGCATGTAGTCTGGTGGGCTGATGAGGGTCAAAAGAATCTGCAACTTCAAAAGCTGCTTAAAAATCAGGTTTTCGAACTGTCATAGAAATCATGTTTAAAAGCACGGCTTTGTAGCTATGCTTGACAGGTAGGTTTTGAAACAATTTACATATTCAAGACAAGGTTATGAAACTTTGGTTGTAGACCTGGGTGGTTGAACCTCGTAGTTTTAAGAATGTTCTTTTTTGTCCCTTTGAGAAAAAAATATTCAACTGATGTTTTAAAGCGTGTCTTATTTGGAAAGCAGCATGCTGTAATAATGTCTTGCGCTGATGTGTTTGTGAGGCTGTGAGCATTAGTGCATGAATATACAATTAGTTATTGTCAAATCCTTCGAAACACCGCCAAAAGACACCTATGAAGGCTGGCGCCATGTTATCAAAGCAATCAATATGATTCAATTTGCACACATCCTGCATCGCATGGCGTTATTTGAAAATATCCAAAAAAATGAAAACAAAGTCCCAAGAGTATTGAACTCGTGGAATAGTAGGATACGCGGAAAGAGAAAAGAGCAACATCATTAGGAATGCGAAGGCATAAATCACCATGTCTCACAGGAAGGTAAGCTTGATGAGCCCAGCCCTCTTTATCGATGACTGCGTTGCAAACAGCTTCAGCACACTTTCTCAAGAGAATGTCAAATTGTGAAGAAGAGTCAGGAAGAAGATGGCAAGGCGGAGTCTTAGACTAAAACTGAAAATAGGAATCGAAGACGCTATTCTCAAAAGAATGAACGCTGGGTGTGTTGAACAAAGCGCTAGTCATCCTTTAAATCTCAACATCGTTGAAATAAGACCGAAACAATAGAAGTAGGCAAATTTGGCGAATCGTCTTCTTCTCCTGATTCGTCGCGTTCTCATTCTCCCTTCATCTTGTAATTATGGCCAGTAATGCAGCTGGCTTGATCTCTTACTGTTGCATGGCCAAGTTGCTGGCTGGCGGTTGCTGATATTCGCTAGCAGACTCTAGCCATCCAACCTCCTGTAGAGCATATTCATTCGTTTTTCTGATAATACCAGTATCTTGCGCCAGCACCACATCTGAAACTGCTCCAGCTTTCTCCGACTGTCATTACTCAGGGCTCATGGTTTACAGCCATGTACAAAATCTAGAGCACGAGATGTTGAACGAAGTGTTTATTTGTGGTACAAGTTTATATCAAGACTTATCCAAATGCTTATCAGAGACGTCACTGTTGACTAGCCAATCGCAAATCGCCTTTAGTTTCCTATGTCCTTTTCGATCAAGTTTATGATGAATTTTGCACCTTCATCATATGTGCCGTTACATGTCGAAAATATGCATAAAAAACATTGAAATGAAAAATCATACGTATTGAACGATGTAGAAAACAACATGATGTGTAAACTGACAATGTATGCATTTTACATGCATGCAAGCACAAGCAATGAATAGCATGAGATAATACGCATATCTGGGAATAAATATTCTATTTTCATTGAAATAGAATGCAGTAAACAGCAAAAATCAAGTTTTGAATAACATTGATTTTAGAAAAAATTGAATTTGCCCGTAACCGGGACCTCACTGTTCTCGAAAGATTCCGACTCCGCAGCCGTGACTGTTTCCGAAATCCAGATTGTTAGGAGAGCCGCATGAAAAGCAGATAAGCGAATAGAGTGATTTAACGCGCTTTCGACGGGGCTGAAAAATCACATCACGATGGATACTATTGGAGGCGTTTTCAAGTCAATCTGAATCATCACATGCGGATTTAGAGAATTGCTTTTAGAGTTAAGATAGGAGCAAGTTTTTAAGCTAGCCATGTTTGTTGGACCCTAGTAGTACCCTATGTTACACGTCACGTGTGCATTTGATCATTGTTTAAATTGTCTTTTTCAACTCTAAAATTCTTGTGAACACTAACGATAAATTCTCTACATTTATGGAAATCTAACAATGTTAATGAAAAAGAAAACAATTGCGTAACTTGGGTTTTTATTGCAAATTCGCTTTTTGTTTTGTATGCAGTACACGAGACTGTGTATGTCGTATTCCTGACTGCATCAACATTGCAATTGCTTCCTGCTTTCGTCAACCTTGCATCAAATATGATAACATTTCTGTTTATCATCAGCTTTACTTGTGCATAAATGCAGTATGTGTAAAGTAATAAGCGACCAGTATAGTCCGGGAGCTAGCGTGAAGTTGTGCAGGGAACGAGGTAGTACATAAAACTTTCACATAGCATAGTACACCTTTAACCTACTGCAAAACTTCGCGTCTGCCGGATCAGATCATTTGCTTTTCAGAAATAGAGAGGATAACAAAATCCTATGTATTTCCAGTGGTAAAATTGTGACATTTAAGGTGTTGACTCCATTTTTTCGAATTTTTGCTCATAAAAGTTACACAAATTGGTATTTTGTTGAACTGATTATTATAGAAATCATCTACAGATCATGATCTTTCAAATGAGTTGTATCTGACAAAAATAATGAAAATAACATCATCAAAATAAATGAGTTGATCACAATTCAGTGACAGAGGATGAAGTAAAGTGTACAAACAGACACTTTTCGTTAAAGTATATCAACAATTTTCCTGAAATTTCTATGTTAAAATTTGCAGTTGCACCAACGAAAAGTGTCTGTTTGTACACTTTACTTCATCCTCTGTCACAAAATGACAGCTCATTTGAAAGATCATGATCTGTAGATGATTTCTATAATAATCAGTTCAACAAAATACCAATTTGTGTAACTTTTATGAGCAAAAATTCGAAAAAATGGAGTCAACACCTTAAATGTCACAATTTTACCACTGGAAATACATAGGATTTTGTTATCCTCTATATTTCTTAAAAGCAAATGATCTGATCCGGCAGACGCGAAGTTTTGCAGTAGGTTAGAGGTGTACTATGCTATGTGAAAGTTTTATGTAATACCTCGTTCCCTGCACAAGTTCGCGCTAGCTCTCGGTGTTTTGGTACGATGAATTCATTATTTTGTCTGTAAAATCTTTGCAATCATGTTTACATTCTACTATCGAAATGAGCGTAAGTAGACAAAATATTTCAATACGTGACTCTCAATCGACGTTATCGGAGAAGGAGGAAAGCATTGTATGGTAACGTGATCTCGACGACTTGACCTTGAGTATCCTCACTGATGTCCCACAATCTAAAAATATATTGACACGTAGACTCTTTTATTCATTGCGTTGCTGAAATTATTTGTATTGATAATTTCAGTCTAACAATGACACCAAACATTGGATCAGATACATTTGCAGTGTGTTCATGATAATGCAATCAGGAGGGAGTTCTGTGAGGGAAAGAGAAAGTTTGCTGTGATGGGGTTAGAAATACAAAAATTTTGTTCGTCGTTAAAGACTTTCCTCATTATTTTAAATTTATTTACCTTTTTAATTGGATTCATATTTGAGAATGAAGCCGGATGCATGGAAAGAATATTTGCCACAAAAGAAATGTCCCCTCGTCTAATAATTAATCGTTTTGAATTAACATGATAATCAAAACCGATGACAAATTTTTGACTCTTTATGAGGCAAATACACCGAAGAAAAAAGCTCTAGTCATAGTCTGATCATGCGAATTTATATGCGGATGATAGGGTTATTATCATCGAAAGGTTACTTCTCTTCTTAATGATATGCGCTTCTCTGATTAAAGAGAAATCAGAATCAAAGCTTCGTCTTTTGGGGGAAAGGAAGACAATCAGCTTTTTCAATTAACAAAATTTCGGAAGCATTTGGCTTCTACTAATGATTAAACATGCATTCTTGCTGATTGTTGAAATTATCTGATTATCTCTTCTTGAATTCTTATAACATTCTTAGTTATCATGAAGTTCTAGAGCTAACTGCGAAAAACAGACATCGATTTGGATAAGAAGAATTCATTTGAGAGCATTTGAAGGATCGCATATTCACAATTTGCGTAAGAGAACACTACCTTCAAATTCAAAGGGCCCTCATTCTCAGTAAACACATATGCTTGCGCAATTCTACCATTTTCATGCAAAGTCCATGCGCCGCATTTTTTCGACTAGAACGTACTTTACATCGCTCTATCCAAGTCATCAAATTTTTGGAAGGGCAGCCATCACACACTGGCAACTTTGCCCTCGGTAGGGTGGCACCTCCCCAGACGGACAGACTCGAATTCGAATACAATGTAATGGAGCATGATTCATATCCCCTTTTAAAATGCCTGGAATTTTGTTGTTTTACCTGGAAAAGCCTGGAATTTGCTGAAAAAACCTGGAATTTTCATAGCTGTATGTATGAACTTGAAAGTCATCATAAATATGATCGACCATTGCGAGAATGTATTGCAAAACTATAACTAGATTTTGAGGAAAAGTTATGCAATATATGAAGATTCGATTATTTTATTGTAAATACTACTTTTTAACGGTTTTAACATGCATCAGAATTCTTTCTACACAGCGACCCTCAGCACTCCTGTTGAAATCTCCCCTCTCTTAATAATAGGAATAAAACTAATACAGCGAGGCGTGTAGTACATTAACCTTATTTAACGTGTCAATCAAAATTAGACCCCATGTCAGTTACACCAATACGCAGATTCACATTTTCTGGCATATCTTCAATCACAATCGGGATGTAGCTGTTGAAAGTGTACGTCAAAAAAGTAGGTTTCACGTAATTAGGCTTACTAGTTAGAAATAGCATTATAATTTTCCCTACTCCTGCAAGCATGCTTTTACATACATAGTTACACTTTTTCTAAAAGTAATTTCAAAAATTAATGTTTGGATAGTTATGACTATTTTTGTCAATTCCTCGTTCAACCGTTCAACATTACTAACGTATCCTTCATCCATTTGTTCCTTCCAATTAATTACGATCCGAAGGTGCTTCTGTTCCATGACGACAAGACAAGCTTAAAGCTGAAAATTGCACAACTCATTTAATTTTGATTGCGGGTCCCTGATGTAATACCTTTCGTTATCGAAGCCTCCATGTTCACTTAACGTTTTCTTTTTTTGTAAAGCACTTATTGTAATGATTTTATGAAGTGTGGCTGAAAAACAGGATATAAATGATAAAATCTTTTTATATTTTCGTTCACTAGAAACTGGGCTTAACTCCAGGCCACGTTTTGGGCAGGATCCCGAAGGAGGTTTTTACTGCAACCCCTTGGTGGACCTGCCCGATCTTTCAACCATATGCATGATAAGGCCGAATCAGAGAATAAAAGTTTAACCAACATTGATTATGTAAGGATGTGTTAAGATAGTGACGATTATTACATGCAGCGGCATGATTACATGTACATTTAAACTGTAAACAACCAGCGAAATCGATAAAATAAAATATCAGCATTTAGACATGATAATCTTGAAATATGACAAGAAAAGTTAGAACAGAAACCTAGAATTTTACAGAAATGGACCTGGAACGTCGCGGAAACCCTACATGGACAATCAATCGTTTTTGGAAAACTATCATGGAAAGCTTAATCAACATTTTCATGAGATTCTTGTATAAAAAAGATGAAAAATTTGATCTTTCAATCTCAGAGAATTTCAACCGTAATCAATCGAAATAATATCAATGATTTTGCATAGATATGTCGACACAAAGGTCCTTCACAGCAAGTGCATTTTTCTTTCCTTCTTTGCTTCAAATGAATGTCAGGCATGTTTTGAGCGCAAATAAATAAACGCTTGTCGTTTGAACGTTTGTCTGTTAGGAAAGTAGTAGTTGCCAGCTGTTTTGAAACTTTGGTTGCGAAAATAAAGAAACCAGTAGACTATTGTCCCAATTTTTATTCAGTTTGGTATGTAATGGTAGAAGTAGTCACTTCGGAGTGACATATTACATTTTTTAGTTAACAAGAGAATACTTTCATAGATTCAAGTCATCGACAAAATATTGAAATTCTTTTCATTGTCTGCTGTGTATTGAAATAAGTAACGTAAGACCGCTATCTTATGTTAATTTTTTTGATAGAAAAATAACATTACAGAATGGATCAAATTTTTCATGTCCATTCATTGGAAACTCGTAGTATGATATTTACATACCCACAATAATCATGCGGTCATGTTATTGAGAGGCTTTTGATGACATCGGATAGCGAGTGACAACAATTCTTGCCATAAAATCAATCCTTTTTGCACAATGCTTATTCTGAGTACAATTAACTCAATTTTGATTTTTTTCATTGACACGAAAAAACATTTCGGGAGTTAATGTGAATTTGTTACCTTCGCCTTACTTCATCAAATGAATTATTGAAATCTTAACGAGATTTTGATATTTCAGCTGATCGATTGATTCCCGTGAATATGACTAGAAACTATTTCTTATCTGTCTAACTGAAATCAAGAAACCTGGAAAATAATGTTTCCGTATTTACACGAACTCCGCTAATTAATATTATGATGATACATATTTAGAACAACAAGAAAAAAGCGAGTGTATAAAGTTACTACAAAAAAGCAAGTCATGTCCTTTGCTGAGCCCCAAGAGAATAGCTGAGCTCCGATAAATAAGTATAGAATCGAAGAGAAAACATTTTCGGTTATTATTTTGCATTAGCGAGTCATTGTGTTGGTGTCACAAATACTTACTCAATTATGTTCTTGTAGGTTAATTAGCTTTTCTCTCATTTTGCAGGGACTAGATGGACTGGGAGTGAGTCTTATGATGCAGATTTACTATATGACCCTTCCAGAGAATATGCGAAACGAAAGTAAGTTTTGATGATCACATGCATGCGTCTACTCTTAATCACAAGTTAAGCACGTCTGATATGTTGCACAGGGATGAGCATTTGCTGGATTTGCATGTCAATGATGATGCTGTTAATTGCGAATTTCACGCATCCGTGACCTTCCACTGCGAATGTTTCTGGAATTTTCATTATCCTGTATTCTCATCCCTGCTGCATAATTATCCCATCAATAGCTGTGACATTTGCTGTGACTTTAATGTAATAGTCTGCCATTTCCCTTCCATATTGGTGCCATTTTAACATCTGAGTAAAGCCCATCGCATGGTAGGCTTTGTAAAAAGAACTTTGAGATGACTCAAGTACATTGCTAGCATCAAATAATTGTATATCTCATATGTCCGATCCCGGCTGGAATATTGCAGCACATAAAAATGTGCGTGCAATGCAAATGGCTAGTTGTAAATGTGGCTTAGTCAATGACCTAGATGACCACAGCTTATAATAGAGGTGGGCTATACAGGGTCGAAAAAAGTCACATTTTCAAATCTATTTGAACACCAGCTTATTTCAATGAGTAGTGTCTCCTGATCATTTTGGCACTGATTTTATTGAAATCCGTGCAAAATTGAGTAGGTGCGGACCATAGAGTAAGTACTTGCTCTATGGTGCGGACGAAAACAAACATGTCAAAATGTCAAAATTTTCACGGTTGATGTATTCTGCGACAGTTCGTACCAAACAATGGCTTCAACAGGAAGGAGCTGCGACTTTCATCTGGTTGACTATGAATTTTACCATGAATAGATGTGTGGATTCCTAGCATATGAATTAGCATCATTCGTGTTTTCTTTGAATAATTATATGAATGGGTCCCAGAATTCCTACAATTTCAGCCGGCGGGTTACCATTTTCATTTTTTTCTGATACTTCAGCTGATACCCGTGTGCATGCCAGTGTATTATTTTTTTCAACCTCCGTACAATGTTTAATTACTGCATCATAGTTTTTAAATTTTAGTTTTAGAAATCACAATTATGCTTACGAATTATTACGTGAAGATATACGCATACATAGGTCTATTGTAGGTTGATGCTGAAAATTGTCCCGAAACTCTGTCCAAGGGAAGGACTAGAAGTGATATTCGAATGGCAAGAACGTTCTAATCAACTTATAGAACGCATGTTTATGTTACAAAATATCAACCGGGAAATCGATTGCCTCTTGCAGATCATCCAGAAGAATGCGATCTATGAATTTTTACTCGGTATGGAGTAATAAATTTACAAGTGACCATTTCATAGGCCTATCAAAATTTTAAAGATGCCAGATGAGCTCTCGTATGAGTACCGATCTAAAGTGCAGAAGAAACGGGTAAGAGAAGAATAAATCATTAGAATTGGCGAGTCAAGCACTTAATTTTCCTAGGCTTTTTAAAGAAAATGTCTGATTCATTTGTCTGAAACATCTTCGATAATGATGAAATGATTCTTACTCCGTCAGTCAATCGGGAGCCAAGAAAATCTGAGTAATGTTGACATATTTGAGGGAAACTGCGAGGAAGAATTGCAAGCTGCATTTCACAAACTTGCTGTCGTATCAGAGGAAGCACAAGATGTTCGACCGAAAGTACTGCATAAGTTGCGAGTGATCCGAATCTGTGAGACTATATCGCTAGCAATGTAAGGCCATATCGAGCTACACATAGCACTGAGGAGCATTGAGATAATCAAAAAAGGAAATAGATCAAAGAAAACATTTTCTTTCAAGTAATCACCTCAAGAGGTTGTGTAGCACTTTCATGAAAGCTATACAATATATCTAATCCATATCGGTGCACTAATGCAGTTTGTGGGAGGTTTCTAAATCACTATTGATCTGATGAAATAGAGAAGAGTATACCCATTGGTGTAGATGTCTAGCTTAAATTGTGAACCAAAGTAGCATATCGAAGCATTCATCCGCGAATAACTACTAACCACTTAATCTTATGGAGACTTGGCAAAAATTCGACATCACAATTTTTGCCCATGATTCTATTGATTATGCCAATTGACCCAAGCAATGCGCTTTTTCTTCCGGAGATGCATAACGTAGACTAATGCAGATACCATGGATGTAAATGAGCCTTTCATTGAGTATGAATCAAAAGGAGTCTTCGTACAAAACGATATCATGAAAAATACCGTGAACGTTCCTAGCAGCACCTTAACCTCGGCAGCTTCCTGAAATTTTAACGGGATAATCAGTGGACTCTTGCAGCTACAAAAAATTTGGAAGATGCCCTGACTAGTCATGGTTTAATAGTTTGAAATAGTCAAATATTTCTGTGATGTTGATTACTATTTCTTATCTAGATGTGCAAAATTTTTCGATTACCATCTAGCAATCATCCTGAGGTACAAAAATGCGAGGAATTTGAAAATATATATACAATGAGCTGATATGACATGATACAAGGTAGGCCTATTTACGCCTATCCTCCACATGCTTCCACTATACCGCAAGTGGCAATTGATTTTCCAGTGATAATTTTCAGGCGCATGGATTTTGGACGTTGCTAAGATAGTTCCTACGACATCAAATAAATTTCGTTTCTTGACTTTTCCTATGACAGTTTCATCAAAAACTGAGCTTCAGGACCATCTTGTGAGAAGATTATTTTGGAAAGGAACCTTGCTTTGCCGAGTGGGATACTAATGAAAAGCGTCGGACGAATGTAGACACTGCATCAGTGTTCACGCGATTTGATCGTATACAGCAGAGCACATTGAACGGTGTGACCTATTCGATGTCATGATGAGATGGAGACATCTCAAACACACTACATTTCAGAATGTGAACAATTTCAGATGATCCCATAAGTTATTATAGGAGTATTTGACCTTCGTAAACTGGTTTTGACGTTTATGACTGATAATTTGCTTGTTACTGATGCTTTGTGTGTCTTTTTTATTGAACTTTGGCTCTCCACAAGTCTGGTTAAATAATAAGCACTTTCATATTGGGCCAACTTCTTATTTACCAATTACTATTTTTACCAACTTCACCGTAATTTTTGAAATTGGCCGCATCTACTCATTTTTGGGTCAGTTTTGATCAAATTAGTGTCATGGTGCTCAGAAAAGTCAGCATTGCAAAGTGAGCTGGTGTTGAAGGCGATTTGAAATACTTCGATTTTAAAGAACACCTCTATTTATAGTAGGCGTTTTCTGTAATATATCCTGCACCGTGTGCGGTCAACTTCAACTCGTAGAAGTACTTTGCTAAAATTTCAACACGACGCTACTTGTATAGTAAGTTGCAACGACAATGATCCTCATGCACCGAAACTACACAATATTTGAAGTGCAGTTGGAGAAAATGCCGATTACCCAGGTATGACCAAGCAGTGAGCATTTTATTGTTTTCAACGTAAATTAACATTGATAATAGCAATTTTCTGCTTGTTCCTCTTGTGAAAACATAGTCGACTTCGCAACGCGTGGCTATAGCGATATAGCATACTTTAATTCACATGTGCTGAAAAAGGTCTTGTATTTCTTTTAATGTACCTTGATTAAAATAATTATATCGTCTTTCATTGTGTACATGAAGATTTAGATCTCCTTCCATAGTATGCCAAGCATGAAGATCCTACTTATTAAAGTTTGAGGCAGTATCTTATTCTTATCCTATTTAAATTTGGGTTATGAAACTATACTTTACTTTCATCATTGACATGTTTTGCGAAATGCTGACCTGCCAATTGTCCCGGATATCCCGGAAACTGTAAATTTGTCCCGGATATCGAGATTAATATGCTAAAATGAATTTTCAACAGTTTTGGAACATTTATTTCTAAAACTTTAGCGCTACGCGCGCAATCTTGAGATATAAAAACCTACATGAAGTTTGCATCACACGTGGAAACACATCACCGGAAACTTATCAAAGGAATTGTCCGAGTTGATAGTAAAACTTTTGGCATTAGTCCCAAGCTTTGCCAGTGTAGAACGAGTATTCAGCAAAATGACTAGGCCTAGTGAAATTTTGTTTCTTTGTTTTGACTATTAGCCAGATTCTCCAGATATTCTAGTTGATTGATTACAGATGTCGTGTTAGTTGTTAATCTTGATTGGCTCTTATTTTTATCGAGATTTCATCGGACGTTGGACGAATGTACCTAAGTGATAATATCCGTACATTATAAAGAAATAGTGCTATACGGAAGCAGGTAATCTTGAGGACTTCACAAGCCTCTGATTTACTATGCGTACTATGTTTCGTATTATAGGCTTTTTTAATGTAACAACAACACTGTTGATGTCACTCCGTATTGCATTCAAATGTAGTCCAGACGTTTACCAGCAATTTTTGTAATTTAAATAAAAAAATTTTTAAAACGTTTTAAACGTTTTTTAAAACAAATTACCAAATTTTGCCAACTCTGCCCATCAATCAAACTTTCAAAAAGTTGAATATTCAATTAATCAAATCGCGAAATCTACCTACACTTTTTGAAATCCATTATGCCATTGTTCGAACAATTTCTGGCGGTCTTTCAAACACGTGGACCATTGATTCTCGTGCTTTATGAACACATGCAAAATTCATTCTTAAAGCTACTACGACGTTTCATAGAACGTTCCTGTTATGATGGTAAGAGCGGCATCGAATTGAAAGTATCGATTGCGATTCACAGTACCAATTGGACGATGTGAACATCGAACCAAAAGCCTTGGAGATTTTGCAAAGAATTTCTTCAGAAAGACTGACTACTGCATTAGAAAATGTACGAATGTTTTTCAAGGCGTCTACTTCATATCTAAAATCTAATTTGCCCTTGTCAAATTCTCAATTGCTGTGAAACTTGGGTCTCAACATGAAATGAGACAAGTTACGGACGAATGGTACTTGCTACAACGCGATGCAGATGTTTGTAAAATGCCAAAACAACAAAGAAATGATCATATTTTGAATGCATTTTTTCATTGGAAACCGACTGGTGACGAATTCAGACACGTCCATTTGAAGTGTCATAAGATCTAGTTTGGTGTTAGGGCAAACTAATGCAGACGCCGAAAGAAACTTTTCTATAATCAACAATGTCATCACAGACAATAGAACGAATATGTCGGAAGATGCGTTGATCGACATTCGCTTGGTAAAAGAGCTTGTTCGTTTCCACGGCCCTTGAACGTGTAAGACAGTGTCTTCATATTGAAGCAGTCGATTCGTTCTGCACTCGCTTTTTGCAAAGCTGAGATGGACGAAAAGAAACAACTCCTAAAGGCGCAACGAATACAAGAGGAAAGGGAAGCCATGCGTACGGAGAAAGAAAAGGAAAAAATCAATTGTGAAAATACCAAAATCGAAGACGGCGAACTAGAGCTACAGAGGGAGGAAGACAACGCCCTGAAAGAAGCTAAAAGCACGAGTGGGAAACTGATCACCATCAAAGAAAAGAGAGCACTGATAAGCACAGAAAAATCCAATCTGACTAAAAAAGCTATTGGAGGGGAAAACAAACGTAAAATCTCATGCAGTTCCGAAACTCCGACAAAGAAACGTAGACTGTGAGCTATGAAAGAAATATGAAATATTCCGGCAGCCAGAACGAGTTTCTGCAGGGAACGAGGCATAAGTTTTGGCATGGAATATCTTCAGGTCATTTCCTTTAATGTTCATGCACCCTTGTCTATAAAGCTAAGCACATTTAGATTTGGCGAGCTTCTTAATGTCGGAAAACACAAACATTTTGAGCAATTTTATCCACATTCAACCACAGTCTCACATACATTGTCGATCAGAAGCAAGATAATAGCACATGCACATCATAGGAAATGACCTGAAGACATTCTATTTCAAAAATCATGACTCTGGGCTTAGTACTTTTCAGTTGGTAAGAGAAAACAAAGAAGATTTCATTTTAACCAAAATTTCAATCTGCGTCACTGTGTTTTTTATCCTGTCTGATATGAAGAGGAACTCACTAGAACTCGGCAGACATGCAGCTTCGTAGTAGACATAGGATGCACATCATTCTGTGAAAGTGTCATTTTCGACCTCGTTCCCTGCAGAAACTCGCTCTGGCTGCCGTACTACATTGAGCGGTACAAATGTTCAAGTACTTCTACCGATTTATCATATATAGTTTGTTTACAACGGTTCCTATAGGATTGTGTGATTGCTAAGTAACGTTGCTAGAAATTTTAAATTGTTTAATAGTTTTGTTTTACAAAAGAATGCAGATTGTTTGACGATATTTTTTAGCTAGAATATATATAATGGTTTATAATATTTTTATGAAGAAACTTTTTGGATTGTTTTGCACTATTTCATTAGAAAACATATTTTTACAATATAGCGGTGTATGTCTGACTGTTCTTTACGTCATACATCGACATCTTTTTTCATCAAGAATTAAGTGATATATTGATGAAATTGTTAATTTTAGATTGATGATATTTTCATAGGTTAAGTATTTGTTTTGATTATTTCCAATTTTGTTAAACAATATTTCATTTAACTAGGTGTAAACACGTGACACTTCTTTGGATCTTGTTCTCGTCCTTTTAATTCGTCATCAATTGGTTTTCATCGTGATTGTCATAAAAAATTATTTCTCGAAAAATAAACATATGAAATGTTTCGCCTTTTCTTGAATTCGTGTATTAATTACAAAAGCATATGACAGTCAGTGATTCCCGATCAACATCATGTCGCCGAATTTATCATGGTTGTAGATATCTTCTCATCTTCACGAGTGCATCATATCGCATTTCTCTTGCTTTATAGCTTCTTTTAAATAAATTACACTCATATTTCGTAAAACGTCGCGTCAGTTGTCCCATCTTTTCGAAAATTAACCTTGTCCTATTTTCTCGAACAAACGTCCTATTTTTGTTCTATTTTTCTTAATTTTTATGTACTTGACACACAGAAGTTTATCTTTGTCCTACATTTGACATCTTCGTGAGCATCATCAACAGTGATAAGAACATCCTATATGCATTAAGGCTGGGTGAAAATACACGTTGAGTGACTATTACATATCATCTTTTCATGATGTTTGTGAAATCGCTGCTGTTTACAAGAGGCCGAGGCTTCATCATTTTTAGTGCTCACATCTACATGCATCTATAGTACATCCTAGAGTTTGTTTATAATTTACTTTGTGAATCATCTTATTTTCTTCATTTTTTATGTATCCAAAATCTTTCACCAGACGTCTACATGTTACCTCCCCGACTAGGTCAATGATCTGTCCATAATGATTTTCTCTACTGTTCAAATAACATGTTTATCTTCAAAGACCAGTGATTGCGTTTCATATCCTCAGATGATCATCCAATCACGGATCGCTTTCTGCACCGATTTATCCGTCCGAATGGTAGTCTAGCTGCGCTGGCTAACTATGCTTCTATTGCCGAAGATATCGAGTTGTTGGAAAGGATTCGTGTAGTGCAACGCCTGGGAAGCCATCTTCCCGAAGCTGTAACGAAAGTTAAGTTCATGCACACAGGAGACCAGGCCCACGCTGGATTCATTCTCACTACCGCCCATAAAGCCAAAGGCTTGGAGTTTCGCTCAGTATTACTTGCCCCCGACTTAGAGGTTGATCTAACACAAAATCTCTACACGGAGGAAGATGTGAATTTGTTATATGTGGCAGCAACACGTGCGCAAAACTTCCTTGCCATCAATTCTTCCCTGCATGCCATCCTGAATCGATGTGGGGTAAGCAATTTGCTGATCACGTCTTGAACATTCATTATGGCACACTATTGTAAAATGTCGCCATTTGAGCGCTTATAGGTTGTCGCTTATATCATAAGGAATGTCGTCTGAATATTTTGCTTTGTATATTCAGCAAATTTATGAATCTGGGGTCACACACCACCATTTATGGCATTTATAACGAAGTTAATGATGACCATTAATGAAACTTTTATTTGTGAAATATAGTACTAATCCAAAGTCGGTTGCTTAACAAGCTAGACACGAAGTGGTGACCGCTGCATTCAATGATAAAGTATGTATTCTATACAATGATATTATCGTACTAAATGACGATGGTTCAAAGCCAGGAAATCGAACAATAAAATACCTGAAAATTTTTGAATTCACTTTAATAACCTGCAAATTTAATTTCAAGCGTGAAAAAAGTTATTTGAATATATCAATCATTTTGAATTGAAATTGGTCAAAAATCGTATCAGCGCCCAGTTAAGCTTATGATCGTTTCCATCCTTTATTCGCATTCCCATATACATGTTTATATAATCTTGCGTCTCTTTGAAGTCCGATGTCCTTAAAGTATGTGCCACTTCTGTCTTACTTTTTCTTTTAGTTTTCTGGATCAATGTTATCTAACACTTTCCTGTTATATCACATGGGAGTGCAGTGGTCAGTTAATAGCACATGATAAGTGGAATGATATAAACGATAGGTCAGCGGCTGCAATAGTGATGTAGTAGATGAGACGCTGGTAGGACTCGAACCTGCGACCGCAAGTTATTCTAGACCGGTGGCTCTAATGACTGAGCTAGGACCGATTTCAATTAGCAGGATTAAGCCGTCATTAGCACACATAAGTTGTTGAAGGAGTCATAATCATATATGTGTATGTACATGAATACATCCCTAATTAATGTCATGAACACGAAAGAACTTAATGGCCAACTTTGACAATCAATTTATGATCAGTTTGGACATATGAACAGCATGACGGGATATAGATTAGCTTCATCCAGGGGCAGACGAAACTTAGTTTTTCACGATTCCGAATTGCGTGGCTGAAGTCCACAACTTATCGAAAAACGCGAAATTACTCATGTTATCTTGGATTTTCTCAAAAGCAGTGATATGACGTTTACAGCTTCTCTAGCTTGCATTATCTTGGAATTCCTGACCATCAATTTGATCTTTAATTCAGTTCCAGAAAAATTAAGTGAACTATGCTATGCAATCAGGGTTGGCTTTTTGCCGGCTAAAACTGGTTTTTGCCACTAAGGGCCGTATGCGCCAACAGTTAAGCGCGCGGTTAATACACTAATCGCACGGTTAACTTTTAATCTAACCAACGGTGGTATGCACCAACAAGTAATAGTTATTGCACTGGGAGCAACAGTCGAGCGCGTAGCGCGAGACTGGCTTCCAGTGCGATAACTAACTTATCGGCACTGCTTTCTGTGCACGGTGTCACACAAATCTTCCCTTTTTCTTGTGTGAGCCATGTGTGAGCACATGTGTAGCACACGTGCAGCACGCTTCAGACCACTCTGGCATTGAAACACGAACTAGACATTTCTCTCGTGTAGTTGACAGAGACACGAAGAGATTCAAGAGAAGATGAGAAGTTAAATATGTAGTCAGAATTTCACTGAGTTGTCTCTTAGTGCCTTGCTTTTATTTTAGATGATCTCCACATGAGGACTAACCGTCAAACATAAAACGTTATTGATTGTTCGTTTAAATCACTTCGATTTTATTGCAATTTCTAAGTGTTATTTTAGGAATGTTTTATGGAACGTGTTATGAGGAGCACGCGTCATACCGCTGTGGAACAGAAACCCGGAGTAATTATTTCTCTAATATGAGTGACAGCGACATGTGATAATTAATTGGGAGTCTGCAGTCCGAGAATTGAGAGAATATGATTAGAATCAAATACTTTTAGATTTTCATTGAAGTGTCTAGTTTCCTTGCTTTTCCATTATCTCTACACTTCATGATTAATAGTCTGGAGTCTAAGAAATTTAAAAATTGTGAGACGCAAGCAGTTAGAAATTTTGACAGAAGTGTGCATGTTCTATGTTTTCGCTCCATTTTATCACTACATTTGGGCTGACCGCTTTCTTTCCACAACATCGATAATTTCTTCCACTTCACTATGTGATCAATTTTCTAGGAGCGATAAAGTCCATACGTTTCCTTTGGTGTCAGTTATCTATCTTCTCACTTATTTATGTGTAATTTTATATGTATTATGGTTTTCATCACTCCCAGAACTTCATCCTTCCTTACTTCATGTTTAAAAATTTGCTTTGTGCTGCTTTCTCGATTATATGTGCTCTTCGTTACTTTGCATATACTCATTGGTTGATATTCGCGATTTGCATCAATTAGAATACTTTCAATATTTCGTCCGTTTTTTGGTATATTTCATTATACACGGGGAATGGGATAGTAGCTTATTATTCACGGAGACTGGAACATAGCCTAGCACAATTAAAATCTGGCAATCATAGCATAATTTGCATGTTTTAATTATAAATGTGGAGGTGATTTACATAGGATTTATTATAACATTAATACTTTTTAACTTTGGGATTTTTTATAACTTTTCATAGAAGTATCTACACTTCAAGATTGATCGCTTTAATTACTATGAGAGCAGCACGCGGAATAAATTAATTGTCTGAAGTATAAGAAATTGAAGGATTAAGGCAGCTGCCGGTTCCATGTTTTTGTTGTACTTCATTGCTGCATCAGGGATGACCGCTTCTGCGACAGCAATAACTTATACCACTTCACTATGTGATCAATTTTGGAGGAGTGAGAAAGTCTCCCACTTTTCCTATGGTGTTAATTACTTTTTCACCTATTCATGTGCAATTTTATCTGAAGTATATTTTTCATCACTCTGAGAACTTTCTTTAAAATTCTCCCGCACGAATTAAGAATCTTGAAATCTTTACATCTTCTTGTGCTGATTACAATTGAAACATCTGAAACAACTTTATCCCGACTATAGAGAGCAAACTAAAAGAAATCACATTAATTACCACAAAATCTTAAGCGCCCGATCCATGTTTTGTTTGCTGTGTTTGTGTGACATGACCAAGACTTCACTTCATACATTTGTATTCTCACCCGCAAACAGACTTCACTTTCAACTTGTGTTGATGATGTAAACACCGCGATTCATTCCATTCCTACACAATGGCATTCACACATTGCATACAGCCATGATTTGGAGGAGTTCAATAAGCAACGAAAAAAGCTCGCCGTGCGATAACCAATCCACTAGTTGGTTGTCGCACGGGAGCTCTTGTTATCGTTCGCTGTGCGATAAATAACTATGGTTAACTCTGACTTTATCCTTCAGATTAATGTTTCGTATGCACCAACTTATCCATCAGGATAACCGCCAGGCCCGTCGCCAGCGGGGGGGCAAGGGGGGCGCCGCCCCCCCTGTTAAAAATTTCGCCCCTCCTGTTAAATAATGTTCACATGTGTCTACTTTTAGTTGATGGCAATGGTCATACAAGAAAAGCCTAATAGCATAATTCCATTGCATTGTGAATGGAGTTTTTGACTGACGATAACTATTGACTCATTCAGCGTGAACATTTCCCACCTGTTACTCATTGCGAATAATTTATGACTTCATCACTTCAGTCCTTCACCACTATTTTGTGTCTCTTTCTGATCATTAGTTTCTATTTAAGTTATTAGTTTCTAGGAATTTCCCTCTTGATTAATTCCTCTGCTGCTCGTCTTTGTGTTATTTGGTCTACGACTGATCTAACCTATCCTAAAAGAAAATGCAGTTAAGTTCGGCTAAATTTGTTGATTTTGAAATAGATGATTTGTGGAGAGGAAAGAATAGAAGTACCGCCAAATCCACATTCATAGGATCCGACTGCAGTTTTCCGGGGACATAATCAAAGGAGTGTTTGTCAATTAAATAAACGGAGATATCCGGTAACGTAAGATTTTATTTTCTTCTTTTTGTCGGTTTCAAATTCAAAGTCATCTGACAGAAAGTGTTTAGCACAGACTTTCATCCTGTCAGTTACTTCATTAACACTTTTGAGATCAACGCGTTGTATAGGAACCATTTATTTCGTTGACTATATTCGTTCTCATATGGAAAACTGAATAATGACACCTTTTCGGTTCCATCGGTCTTCTACCCACTTTTGCAACCTCCAACGCAATATTTGTATGGCATGGTACAAAATAATAGTTATACACGAAATGAGTTGACAGTCAGTTGAAATTTAAGTTCACGTGAACACAACATGGTAGCATCGAGGATGCTTGCCACTCCAGTCAAAAGCTGAGCCCCCCCCCCCTGTAAATCCATTCTGATGACGGGCCTGATAACCGCGCAGTTAACTGCAAACTTAACCAGCGAAATATAACCACGCTGAGGGGGGTGGGTTAAAGCTGTGGATAAGACGGACATTGTTTGTATCGACCAATCACTGAAGTAGAATATGATAATTGTCTGACGTTGACATGAAAGGAACAAAAAATCCTTAGAACTTCAGTCAGACAGCAGTGTTTCGATCATTCACCGATAAAGCTATAGACTCACCATTATATGCATACAAATGAAAATGGATCCATTTGAGCATTATGATTATCTTAGCCAGCTTTCACAAATTGGAACGCGCTCAGAGAGAACCTGCAAAACTCGTCCCGATAGAATATTGGATTCGTTTGGCGAAGAGGAATTTAGACAACGATTTCGTTTTACTAAAGCGACTTTTTGTTATCTGGTTCAACTATTTGGGGAAGAATTAAGAGTTGATAGCAAGCGAAATAATCCAGTATCTCCTGAAATCCAATTGCTCCTTACCCTACGATTTTTTGGTGTGCACCAAAATACAGCTTGCAGAATAGTTCATCGTGTGTCTAATGTTATTGCTCTTGCTGCTCGTCGGTTTATTCAACTTCCATCTGTACAAAAGCGCCAAGAAATTGCCGCCGATTTTTTCCAAAAACACAGATTTCCTGGAGGTGTCGGAGTTGTGGATGGCACTCATGTGAAAATAGACGCCCCAACAACATCTGTATCGGAGCTTTATCGCAACAGAAAAGACTATTTTTCGATCAACGTACGGGTTGTATGCGATAATACTTCACGAATAAGAAACATCGTATGTCGCTGGTATGGTTCTGCTCATGACTCGCGTATTTTTAACGATCAATTCTACGTGACTTCACTGAGGCCTTACCTGAAGGCTACTGGATTCTTGGAGATTCTGGTTATGGCTGTTCAAGTGGACTGCTAACACCGTTCCTCTGTCCAACAGGTCCTGGACAAGAATCATATAACAGGAGTCAGAAAAGAGCAAGGTGCACTGTCGAACGATGTATAGGAGTGTGGAAGCGTCGCTTTTCTGTATTGAAACATCTTCGAGTTAAAACAGAAAACTGTCCAAGAATAATTGTCGCCACCGCGGTATTGCACAATATGGCAGTAATGCATAATGAGAGTGAGTTTGAAGATGAGCAATCAACATCTGATGAACACCAGGAGAACAATGTGTCATCTGTTGAATATCCTGATGAGAGAAGAGGAAATGTAGTCCGCAATGCTGTTGTTATGAACTATTTCAGCTCTCACTAATTAAAATCATGTCGATCCGGAAGCATAGATTGTTTTTCATTTTATTTGAACTAGTCTAATTATTCTCGGAAAACATAATTATTCTAATTTTTTTTCTTAACATAGATATTCTATTTTAAAACCGTTTTGTCGGGTCAATAATTCAATGCAATATTCTAGCATCTATCAGTCTCAAGTCATCACTATTCCTTCATATTAGCAAGTATGCTAATGGTTATGATCAGAAGATGCTATCATTTTCTTATGTCACATTAAGGCTACTCTGTCACCAGTATTCAGATAATCTAGCCTACTCTATGAGGGATATATTCCTCATGATAAACAGATATAATAACCCACAAATTTCAGCGTGTATGTTAAAAATATATATGGATGTTTCTCTCAAATTGATCGTGTTATACAACAAGAATGTTATTATCTGATTGAAAATTATTTTTCTGATACTGCTATAGGCTATATAAGTATAATTTAATGATGTGATCTTTTCTGAATAATCTAATCACTATTCAATAGGAACTGTTTTACTTCGTTGTCAAAATACCCGTATATTGATGAGATTAAGTTATGATGAGTTCAAATAACATAACTCTAAAAGTCATCTAGAAATTGTTAAAACAATAAAACGTAAAATTGAATTTATTGATCTTAAATTGACAAAAAAACTCATGTAGCTACAACACATCAATTATATGCGAAACTATAGAATGTACCAGCACAATACAGTATCTAATTTCATAAATCATAAAAAAGCAAAACGTCAGATAGAAACATGAAATACGTCCATTTAAGAAGAGGAAGCATTATTAGCTTTATCGTTCCAACATTTCACTTTCAAATTCAAAATCTCCATCCTTGTTTGATGTTCTTCCTCTGCCATTTCCAACAGCCGACTTTGAAATTCACTCATTTGTCGTTGGCGCTGACCTTTATTCACTTGGTGCACGGACACAGTTGTTGGACCAATAGTTACCGGTACTTCGTCTCCTGAAGCAGATGGGTTCGGTGAATGTTGCTGTGACTGGGTCTCATCATCAATATCGCCACCATCAGTAGGTCTGTCATCGGATAGCGCACTATTCAACATTGATCCTAATCCGGATGTATGCGGAAAATCCGCTGCGAGTACCAATGCATCTGAATCATAAGTGTCTGTAAGTTCAGAGGGAGGATTCAATGTTTCTTGGGGAATAATTTGAGATATTCTGAGATATTTGAGATATATTCTGAATATTTGAGATATATCTGGTCCCATTACTGAATTTCTCAATCCTCCTCCAATCTTCCTTATTTCTCGACGATTTTCACAGATCGCTTTCTTCAGTACCTTTTTCTTACGTCTCCAGTACTCCTTTAGCTGAACTAAAGTGCGACTTCCAAAGCCCAGAGCATTAAACTCGGTCCAAATTTGTTTTCAATACTCATTCTTCTTAAGAACCATGGGTCCTGAAGTGGTTTTGTCCTCTATAACTTTGGTTCGGTCATCCATCGATTGTCTCCATAAGTGCTGCTGCCTCAGCCAGAGTGAAGTTCTTCACCCGTTGTCGAGTCATGCTGTCCTATTGTCTTTCTGAGGGAGACTTCACTTTTTATCCTCTGAGCTGACGTAGAATGATAGCGTAATTACTATAAATAGAACTATTACGCTAACGCGTCGCACTTCATGATGGATAAATTAACCATCGATGGTTTACTAACCATCGACGATTAAACTTGGTGCATATCGCCTGCGTTTAAAATATAGCCATCTGGTTAACAAACCACAGGTTAAATCTGTGGCTAAGCTATTGTTGGTGCATACGGCCCTAAGTGGTAAAAACCGACAAAAACTGGTAAAAACCGGCTAAAACTAAAATTCCGAAAAATCAGTCTATTTCTTCACGAAATGATCGACAGCAAGTTGGGGTTTAAGTATTACGGTTCATGCGGGTTTGCAGTTTGCAATTCTTATCTTCCAAAACGTGACATTCATTCTGTCATGGAACCACACAGGTTTCTATAACGAACGACAAACGATGTTGTCTTTCTTTAAGATTGCTCTTCCATTTTCTTGTAATTTAAGAACAAATGTAGACTTCAGCACCATTTTGGCTCTTTGGTTCATGTAACAGAAGTTGTTAGATACTCGCAGAATTATTATCAAACGAATGAAAAAATGAAAATAAATATATGAATATAACTGGTTTATACGCTCGTACATAGAACTAAATTAAGCAAACCACTTTCTTCATGTGGACGAGCTTCAATAATCCCACTGTTATTCTTCTGTGTTGAGTGTTCAGCAAGAATGTAGAGTGTATTTTAATAGTAGCTTAGGTTTCATCAGATCTAGATTCGAACCCAGGTCTCATGAACGCAGAGAAAACACTCTATCAAAAAGTCTTTGCATCGGAAAATCTCACCTCCCAAATCAAGCAATGTGCAACAGTCACTTAGAATGCATTTCTACTTTTTTTAGAAATATACTAAATGTACTAATGCTTGTGACTGTAGCAGGAAGTAATGATTTCTAAGAACAAATAATAATTAAATAACATAGTTCGCACCAGCAATCTTGATAAAGTGAGGTATAATGTATGTCTGAACAGCTTCAGTTATAATCTCAACAAAAGAACATGTCCAGTAAGCTGTAAAATTGATCTTGTTAATAGAATCTGAGAGGGACAAACAATTTTGACGTTATTGTGATATACAAGTTTGTTTAAAGTTCCTGAAATTTCCATATTTTGAGCTGAAATCAAAACTTTACTTTCGGTTTTAAATTCATTTAACATAACCTTGTCCTCTAAATATGTGAGGGTAAATTACCATGACACGAAAAATGTTGAAGGGCAAAATTTTTAATCTAGTCCTTCTGGGAGTGCAGGATAAATTTCATAGTAATATTCGTGTAATCACAATGGGTATGGGACATTTGCCACAGATTTAGAAGACAAGCCATTGTATGAGATCAGCAGGGAGGTTAATCGTAGAAATCCGAGGCCAGATTTCTACATTTTCCTAACTTTCTAGCTTCATGGAATGCCTGTTTTCGATCTTTTGTATAGAGCCAAGTGATTTCCTTTCAGCATGGACGTCTGTTGCATCTTACAATGAATGAAATTCGTAAAGCAACAAAATGCGTGCACACTTAGAAGAATAATGCACAACAGCTTTATAACAATATTTTTTACAATAATTCATATTTTTACACCTATATTTGGAACATATTTTTGATTGAAATGCGATATTGATAGGTTTGAAATGGGAAAATACAGGCCTAAATGTTTATCGAATGATGAAAAAGTAAAAAGTAAAGTCCCTTATATTGTATGTACCCATAAAACATAAGTAGTAATGCTGGAAAAATAGTTTTAGCCAGTTTTTACCAGTTTTAGCCGAAAAATGGTGACAAAAGCTGGTGGTTTTTACCGGTTTTTACCAGGTTGTAAAAACCAGGGTGATTTTTACCGGCCAACCCTGTATGCAATTGATTGATGCTTGCAATGTCCTGACTGTGAATATGCTGGAATCCAGAATAAGGATATATGCAAAAAAGGCTTTGAGAATTTACTACAAATCTATTATGAGGAATATATTACACATAACTGGTGCAAATTTTGTCTACAAAATTGGGATCTTGGGCTTGGAGACTCAAACCCGGGACTGACGAAGGCATCGTTCTATTCGCGGGCGTGGGCTCAGTCCCGGGCTTATAACCCTAATGCCTTGTCGATAAAGCACTTGAAAATGTATGCACAACGCAGACTGGCTTGCATGAAATAACAAATTTTGAATAGAAAGGAAAAGATTGACGATCACTAATAGAAATTTATTTATTTTCGGCTTAGCCTTAGTCATGAGCTCATGAAAATAATCAAAATATTTCTATTGGAATGTGCATTTCGAATTTAATTCTGGTGTGACGGTATATTAGACAGAGATGTGAACTAGGCTTGATTCCTTATATTCGATTAAATGGCAGCTATTCAGATCTGTTCCCATTTTTCTGGCGAATACGTGCTCACTTCTTTAATTTCTGAAAGTCGTTAAGTCGTTAAGATTCTTTCGTTTCGTACACATAAATAATATCACATTACAATTATATTCCGATCGTCTTTCAATTACCTTCACACACAATATGATCGCTAGAATTGAGCTAGACCGATAAAATTGAGGAATTTTACGACAGCATAGTCACTATAAAATATCCGAATATGCTCAAATATATTCCTGATTCTAAAAATTTAAAATTAGGAAAACTGCCCAAATTTCCTGTCCGAATTTTTTTGAGAGATGCGAGCATGAACACTGCATATCGCAAATTACATGACTCAGTTTCGTGTGGCGTTGATGTTCTACGATAGAGGAAAATCTCACTCATCACACTATCCTTGTGTTCTCTTTATGTTTCCCTCCAATTTCATTATAGAAAACAATGCAAGTTTTAACGCACATGCGTTAGATGAAATTTTCACGTTATTGTAGATATCTCGCGTCAGTCTCATGCATAGAAATAGATAACAATATAACCTCTAGAATGGAAGTAAAGCTTCATGCAATACACAATAGTGGCACAAAAATCGCACGCATTTTGACTTAGATTCGCTTGTCAACGGCTGTATGATTGGGTTAGAATCAGTCACATGCGCAATTCTAAGCTTTTCATTGGTTCATGCCCCAAGTTAGTTCCCCCGGATGTGCCGCGACCTTGAGTCAATTTCCATTCTAGTCAACTTCAGATAAACAACAATCTATTTCTATGGTCTCATGCATTGTACTCCATTATCTGAAGATTGTGCACTTTGTTGTGAATGATAACGTTGCAGGAGATTATCTGCAAATTTCATTCTCTGTAACAGGAAATTTGCTTGCCTGATAAGTTCCGCTATCTTTCATGAATTAAAAATTTGACAGAGATTCTAAGATAAAATTAGAAGCGGTCAGAGTCGATAACCACATTAGAGTATTAATGATAATAAATGGCATGATGATAGGACAGGAAATATCTTTCCTTCACCATCAACTATACCGTTGAGTTCTTCAAAGGTGCGCTCTCCATTAAGCAATCAATAATCCACCGTCTTTCGATCTAATTATGGAAAAGGTATGAGTTGGAGAATTTTTATGATGTGCTGTTTTCACATCTGCGCTATGTTGTTACGTCATATTTTGTTATGTTTCTTACTTGGCATTTTTTATAGGAGATCATGTTTTCAGGAGTTTATCCATCCATCAAATGAAAAGTTTCCAAAATCGCCAAATTTCTTGGTCACTCCTTTTATCTTATTATTTGAGAAAAATACATAAATGCTTACAACTGCACGAGGTCCTCGGCCGTTGGCCTTCTCGTGATATGATAATGATCCATGTCGCAATGACAGTTCAGTTAAATTGAGATCTGAATATGGAATGGTAAAATTGGCGGAGTAGTTAATGAATTGTTGCCCAAGTCTAAATCTTTATCGGAAAGCAACATTGATTGTTAGAAATTTCAACATTAGTTTTCACTCGCAACAATTCACACTTCAAAAAATGATTGTAATTTTTGAAAGCAGTCCCGCAGTGGAAAATACTTCTGAATGTGTGAATGACATCGCACCTATTGCAGACTTCGTTTCTGAACTAGAGAGATTATATTGTTAAAGGAGTGTGATTAGACGGTCAACGACTCGCTTCAGGTCATTATTAGCCGACCAGCAGCGGTGATTACTGAATTAAGCATCATGTTTTGTTGTAACCTGACTGATAGTATGAATCGTCAATCGCGTAGTTATAGTAAGCTTTTCGAAGGCTATTTCAGTAAGTTACTTATCTTTTACATCTGACTTATACATTCTGAATTTGAATATTTTTGAACTAAATTTCTCCGGTTTCTTTTTTGTTCTATGTTTGCTTGCGAAGGCTAAGTGAACGACAAAATTTTTCATCGAAAAGTCTTTCAATATTTTGATGCTTGTTTTTCAAATCGCTGCTGATTAGTGTTCTAACTTAATCGATATGAATATAAATATGAATATGAAAAAAATGTAATAAAATAAATATGAATGATAATGCGGCATTCTGTCTGACTTGAGTGTTCATCCTACTTCATATTAAATGAAATAATTAATTTTAGTGCATGTTAAGATACAGAAATTGTTTTCTTTCAGGAGGATTTCTGCACATTACATCAGTCACAGCAAATGGACGTTGAGCCTACTTTTACACTTTGTAAAGAACCCTTCATGACTCTCACTCAGTTCTTTCAACGACAGAGTGTCTCCAGAAAGCTGACTCCAGTTTCTCCTACCCTCTATCGTGAAACAGGGAGATTTCGCTCATGGGGACCTTTCCTTCCTCCTGTAGAATCAAAGAATGATGCGCATGATAACGAAATATGATTCCAATTTCCAGTCTACTAATTTGCATTTCTGATTACATGCATAATGTTAATTGTTCATGTGCCTTTTTTTCGAATTCGTATTTAAGAATTTCTGCATAAAGATTTGAGAATTTGATGAGAAAATTTGTTTTCATTTCAAATTAAACTTGAAAGTGTGGTCGATTCTTGTCAAGTTGCTACTAAGATGAGACTTAATCAGCAAAAGTGCCGCTTTGGTAAAAATTGTCGATTCATATTCTACTGTAGGTCGGGCATCAATGCATAAACGGTTAAGGCACATCCTGGTCTTGGAGACCCCTTGAAATCTCTAGAATTTTCCATTTCAAAAATGGCAATTTATACTCATAGACTTCGTTTCTTAAGTGTTAATTAGCAGTAGTGAAGCGTATATATTTCATGAAAAATAAAAGTCATTCAATACAAATGCTAATACAAAATAACGGAGAGTAAAGTGTGACATTTACATACAAATAAAGTTGCAGTTACTCAAGAGTTCAATTTCAGCGCTGGAAGGACATATTGAAGTCAAGACAATCTTTTATAAAAAATGCGTTGCTTCTTCTAGTGGTGCGAAAAGTGTCTTGAAAAATGTAGACGACGAGGAACAATTTCTCAAAGGATGAAGTGGGTTTTCACATTTCAGCAGAAAATAAAAAATTAACTTGCTGAACAGGTCATCAATATCGCACACTATGTTACACTTACATTTGAATCCGCAGATAATATGGTGAGCACGTTTCGTAATGCGACGAATCTTAGATTGTACACTTTGAGTTCGGTGACAAAAAATGGGAGCAGCATACGTCAACACAGATGAGATAATTGCGCTATATACTTCAACAAGCTGATTTTTAGATAGATACGGTTTTAGTCGACGAGTAACATAAAGTCTTTATGAACATATTTTCGAAAATGATTTAAAATGCTCGTCCCAGCTTAAATTATCAGACCAGATGACACCAAGAATTTTTAGGACTTTCACTACCTTGATATCAGGTATAATTGGCACGGTAAAATTGAGAGAGCATTTGAAAATTATTTGCTTGCTTTTCGATTTGTTGATGACCATGCACTTTTCGTCCACCGAAGACTGAATAGTTGACAAATTGGAGGGCGTGGGAGACTGATCAACTCTTTCAATAAAATTTAAGTCATCTGCGTATTTCACTATCTTTGCATTTTCTGAAGAGACTTGTAGGGATAAAAAAAAGGCGTCGAACAGATATGGAGCCAGGACACTTCCGTGAGGCAGTCCAGATGTTGCAGGGTAAACGGTACCAAGTAAATCATTTGACTTTACCCGTTGTTGTCTGTCAGTGACATACGATAGCAACCAAATTGAACCCATGGTTTATTCCACGTTTGGAGAAATCGTTGATTAGTCTACTATGGTGTATTTTATCGAAGGCCTTGGATAGATGCTCGTTAGGCGAACGGCGACGGTGGAAGGTTGGTCCATAAATCCTGTTATAACATCCTGCGTATATAGGCTATAAGAGCTGTCGAGGTTGAGCCCAGGGATCGGAAGGCGTGCTTCTCACTGCCGTAGAGATTAGTAAGCTATTTTTCATTGTGCTCAGAACAATTTTTTCAAAAATTTTGCTTAGGGTAGGAAGGAGAGATATTGGTCTGTAATCAGCAAGGCTTGGTTTCGTTCTATTTGGAATAGGGCAAATTAAAGCAGTTTTCCAACAGTCTGGAAAAACTCGACTGTGGACTGAGCTCTCAAAAATGTGGCGGACAACATCGCAAATCAAGTAATTAGCGCTTTCTCTTAATAGACGAGGGGGAAGTGGATCAGTTCCATTTGATTTTCTGTCGTTGATGATACAGAGGTGATGAAATACATTCTCTGACGTTATCGAACAATTCCATTTTTGATCATCGAGATTCAAAGGAGTTTCGTCTGGGAGAGAGTTGAAATTTTCTTTAAAGGAATCGGAGAGAATCTGAAGACTTTCATACACTCCTGAAGAGAGGCTGTTCAAAGACGTGGGGGATCGTTTTCGGCCGCTGATATCGTTGACTAAACTCCAAATATTTCGATTTTTACTTAGGCTAGCTTTGGTCCACACTTCTTTTGCTTTCTGAACTTCTGTTCTCACTTTTGTCTTTAGGTGATTGTAGACGTTCCATTGTTTCTTTCTGTAGGCTTCCCAGCGGTCGTTTATCAGTGTCTTTAAAACTGGGGTCATCCAAAGTTTATCAGAGGAGGAGAGAACGATGCACTTTCTAGGAATATGTTGAACAGCATCCATCATCAATTCATAGAACCTTTCACACTTCTCGTTTACTGAGTCTGCCTGATAAATGGACGAAAAATTGGCACATGATAAGTTATTTAGAAACGCAGAAATGTGAGACCTTCTAAAGTCATAGACGTTTTGTATCATCCTGATATTCGCCTTAGATGCCTTCTTTGCAGTGAACAACACACAGTTGCGATCAGAGGTCTTCAATGGTGGAGACCTATTTCAGAAACGATTTCATACTGTTCGCAAATCGTGCGAGAGACCCAAATACGATCTAAAACATGAATCACCTCTAGTGGGATTTTGAATAGTTTCCACACAATTGAAGTAATCGGAGAAAAGGTGTCATCAAAATTATTAAAATCACCACAAAATATCAATTGTCTTTCATGATGTTTACATAGATGCTCATCAACTACAATGATGATATAATCAGCAATGAGTACGTGGTCACTTTTCAAAAGACTAGGTGGTATGTAGCACAGAAAAACAAAGGCGTTTATGTCAATTAGCTCATAGGATAAAACTTCAATGGTAGAAGGGCAGTTAATATCAGTTACATGACAGGAGAAATTGCAACTCTGGTGTATCCAAGAACAGACACCACCACCCTTTCTATCGTTGCGGTCTTTACGCAAAAAAATAATAATTGTTCAATCTCAATAAATCAGCTGTGATACCAGAGTGGAGCCATGATTCTGTCACTGCAATAACCATAGGTCTTTTCAAAGCAATTGATGCAAAAAGTTCATCAAGTTTATAAAAAATCGATCTAGCATTCAGCAATAACATAGTCGGAAAAGAAGCTCCATATCTTAAAACATTTATAGA
The DNA here is from genome assembly GCA_907163375.1 of Prostheceraeus crozeri. NCBI lineage: Eukaryota > Metazoa > Platyhelminthes > Polycladida > Euryleptidae > Prostheceraeus > Prostheceraeus crozeri. The sequence continues at coordinate 122,176 of CAJQUW010010479.1, forward strand.
AAGTTTTTTGGCACTTTTGCTTCGTCTTTCGAGCAGACCCTATCACGGTAGATGATCACATTTTCACCTTTGTTACGACGTGAGATCAATTCCTGTCTCAGTTGATGGAATTCGATCGATGTTAATATATACGTTGGAAAATTGAGAATGGCGACGAAATTTTGTAGATCTCAAGATAGCATGTTTATCAGTCACAGATTGACAAGTAATTGAAATAGGTCTTTTGCTATCCTCTCGAGGTTTGCCAATTCGCTTGATGTCTGAAAGATTGATGGTGTTTCAGTTCAGGGCCTTAAAAACTTCAGAGCATTTGACTTTGTCTGCTTCTTGTCTTTGTTGGAGACTGCCCTCACATATCTCTTCCAACCCAGATATTACGAGATTCAGCTTCCTTCTTTCACGCGACTCCATCTCTTCAGCTATTTGGAAGAACACATCATTATTCAATGTTTCTTCAAATTTCGACATGTCAACCTTAAATGCACTCATCTCTGGCTCAAGATGATACTGATTTCGCCTGAGATTAGACACATCACTCTCGAACTTTGTCAGGCGACCATTCAGATTTTCTAATTGAGCATTTATTTTCACAATTTCTGTAGTAAGCGTTTTCAGGATTTCCTCCTTGCTCTTCGCTATTAGGCTTTCAATATGTTTGCACAGGGAAGCATTTTCTTGGGCTATTACAGCTCTTAGGTCATCAAAATTCGATGTGTTCGAACGAGTATTTCGTTTGTCTGTTGCCATGTCGAAAGAACACAGAAGGAAAAACCCAGTGTATGCGATGCATGCGGCGAATGCGTATGCAAATTTGAGTAATCTGATTATTCATTATGTTCAACACGTTTATTTCATCAAGTATCAGTTAGATGGCCTTCCAATTGTCAGTAGGGCGTATGACGACATCACAAAATTCCATCTTCATAAATGAATTACATAACTGGGTGAATATTTAGTGGAGGCATCGCCGCATCCAACCTCCCATTCATTATGCATTGACTCCTCATACATCGGCGATGAAGCCAGGCGTCAGCGTACAGAGGCGGGAGCATTCGGTCGCTCTATCACATGCTTGCAAATTTGGGAAGGAAAACTCTCGCTGTAGTTGCGTGCATGCCACTCAGTGCACACAATGTATGAAAGCCACACGCTTTGTAATCTGGCGGTAATCATGTTACTGTGAGCAATTTCCGCAAATTCTGTTTGACGAGTTTAAAGACAAGTAGGCTACGGCCATTTATTTGATTTTCCTCGGTTGCGCAATGAGTTGATCGTTCTTTACAAAAGTAATGAATTTCGCACGTACAATATCCATGAACTGAAAGACAAAATTTGGGTGAAACGCTGCCTGAGACAAGCAAATTCACGAAACTGGCACTGACCTTTCCCAGTACCACGGCGTCCTGTGAACGATCATTTTCTGCACTAAAGCGGATCAATTCTTTCACTAGGACCAGTCAAGGTGAAGAGAGATTGTCAGCTCTGGCCGTTATCGCCATCGAGAAGGAATTGTTGAATAAATTGCAGGACAACTCCTCCGTCTTCTACGACACTGTCATCAATGACTTTATCAAGAAGTCTCGAAGAATGGATCTAATCTTTAAATGATTTTTATTTTCGATTTTATACAGAATATATCTGCAATGTATAATACTAGTTGTTTTGTGAATTCTGCATGTAGATGAATGTGTTGGAAATTATAATAAGTATTAGCTGGTGATAAGCTGATCAGGTACATGTACATATAACTTATAACATGCAGCATGTACATAGATTAGGCATAAAGGCTAGGCATACATGTTATCATGCACTATGGTAGACTAAATATATCGCATGCCCACCGCTTGATACCACCGCCCGCCACTGGAAAAACCCTGACTTTGACGTTAAGATTTGACTGGCAACTTGACGTCATGCGTGGGAGTATGTCCACGGCAAATGATCTAGCAGCTGATAGCAGCAGCGATACGGTTGAAGGTCTCACCACAGTAGGATGGAAATTGGCAGTTGAGTCGGCAACTTGGCCTTGGCGCAGAAAAAGGATGACGCGAGTCGCGGGGAAAATCCAAGGGGATCGATAGTGTGAGTGAAACGAAATGGAGAGGAGATATCAATGAGATATCAATTAAGGCTTTCAAACAGTGAAGTTGCAGATTAAAATCCAAAATCCCAAATTATTTATTTTGTGTAACATCGTGGGGACTCAGAGATCGCAGTTTTCCGATTTTCCGTTTTTTAGGTGAATTGCGATCCCTGTGTGGACTCCATAGGCCTACGCACTGTGAAGTTTCAATCCCAACTCCTGTTGTCACTCATGAAAAGAAAATTGTCAGGCTGATGTTGCTAAAGGACAGAGCCGGGAATCTCGAAATTTAAGTCCGCGATACTATTCGATCGCGGAATGAATTTTGACTCAGTCCGCGATCGCGGATTAAATTCAGACTTATGTCCGTAATTTGATTGAAAATGTCAGAAATTTTGAAGATAGTTTAATCCACATTTTATTAGTTTAAAAATATATCTTTAGCTTTTATTCAATTATCCTACTAAAATAATCTTAGATGTCTGATAATCCTTCAAGGATTATAAAAATAAATTGCACTGTAATTTGCCCCTATGATTTCTCTTGGCCTAGCAATTTAAATGAAAAATATTTGTTTTAGCATTTGATCGGTGGCGACAGTAATAGCCTAGATGCCACTGTTTCTTAAATGTGAATGATTTATTCACATGCGTCGGATGTGTTGAAAATGAATCCTCAAGCTCCCGAGTCTCTGTCATCGCGACGTGTATCGTAGGCCTACTTGCATTCGAATAATCATCGCTGCCAATTGAGGCACACATGGACCGCCATATCATTCATTTAAACAAGAGTAGGTCTATATGGGCCCATGAAATGCCTCATCAGCTGAACACAATTGTAAAAATCATCACATTCCTTCAGTTACTTGAAAAAAGTATCAGATACCGGTATAGTGACTGCTCGATCGCGAAATAAATAGTCTGCGATCTCGGAAGGTCAAATTTTCAATCGCAGAATCTCGATCGCGAACCCTTGATGTTGGGGTCTTGATGTCTTGATGTTTGGATCGCGTGCCCAGCTCTGCTAGAGGATGAGACAAAATACCTCATTTAAAGAATTAGGTAAGCTAATATTCGCAAGCTTATGCTGTTAGTAGGCCTAGTCGCAGTCTATAAGCAATTTTGTTTCTTGTGCCTGTAGCCTCTTCTGGAAAGTCGTAAAAGGTTTTATAAAATCAATACAACGTTTTACACTTCGATGGTCTCCCTGATCGATTGATATCTGACTTCATCATTGGTGTTCATGCGTCGCCTTATGCTATGATTTCTGGCGTCCCTCAACGGTCAGTTATCGGACCAGATCTTTTTGTCGCCTTCGTTAATGACATCGATGACACAGTAGTGAAATACACTAGTATTTGAAGTGTGGTAAATTACCATTGATCATTTTTCGGGGTTTCCTCAGTAAATTTTGCTATGACAAAATTTCCAATGCACTCACAATTCTCAGGTAGCCTAAAGAATTTAGAGTTTCTCAAAAGTACTAAATCATAGCTTATGTATCTGACCTATTAATGTATTCAACCAGGTGTGTATATGAATAATTCGATGTTACCCACAGAATTAGACCGTTCGTCTCCTCTTCTGTTTGACTAGAAAGGAAACATAGGAACATGTAACGTTAATAAAATGGCACAATCTGCTGACGTATTACCATAGCAATCGAACAATAAGCAGCCAGTTCGATGTTAAATACGCCAGTGCGAAGCTTCAGTGACTGTTATAAACCTGATCACACAACAAAGAGACACAGTCGATGTCAAGTTCTACAGAGAAGTTTGTGAGCGTTTTTCGTGCGCTTGCTAACATTTTAAATAATGATCGGAGGGCCCAACATTATCGAGAAAACTGTTGCGCAATGATCTGAATTCTTCGAAGCTGAAGGAAACGTGACGATCGGAGCATTTTGAAGGAGTTCACAGCAATCCGCAAGCGGCACACGACTACTTCTCCTATCTCTGTAAGGTGTTAAAAATTTCTTTTTGCCCACTAAGTAAGTTCTTGCATTTGCCATTGCTTTGAATCAGTTTGCACTTCTAGCAAAGTGATGCGCTTAAACAATCTAATTATGTGATTATACCATTCACTTTGCCATCACCAACCCCTACAGCAGTACTAAAGAATGCCTGAATTTATCAAATTCCACGCTAGTTGCTATCTCTTCAACGCGCATCTTCGAGCTAACGTGCGTTGGACCTGTCGACATGGACCCCTTCCAGGGAAACAATCCGAATAACGCAATCTCCTGTCTCCTCCAAATAATGGTAACCAATCAGAATCCAGCACATGCATTTTTCAAGATGGCGGTGCTCACTTCACATCACCGCCATTGAGCTTTCGGGTTGGTTTTCCACCGGATCTGGTGGGATTTTCTTGAAATAAACGAGTGGCACATGCTGGCACACTCCATCTAGATCGATTCTGACCGTTGGTTTGACTGGCACATGCATTTTTCAAGATGACGGTGCCAACTTCACATCACCGCCAGCGCATTGAGCTTTCGGGGGCTATTTTCTCCGCAAGTACGGCGTCTTAGGAGAATAAACTTGCTGTCACAATGTTTTTGATGGTCATCTGTCAGTTGTACTTGTCTCGCGTGTTTTATTTGCGCATTTTAAGAAAAGAATTCAGTGGCGGTGCCAACTTCACATCACCGCCATTTTGTGGTTTCGGGGACTAATTTCTCAGCAAGTACGGTGACTTAGGTGCTGAAATTTGCCGGTACAATGTTTTTCATGGTCTTCTATGTGTTGTGTGTGTTTCGTATGTTTTGATTGTGTATTTTGGAAAAAAAAATTTAGTGGCGGTGCTAACTTCACATCACCGCCATGTCGAACTTTCGAGCAGCGATTTCTCCTAAACTAGGGGGAATTCTTTCAAAATAATGGGTGGCACATGCTGGCACACACCAAATGCATCGATCTGTTAGGTTTATTTGAGTGGCACATTCCATTTTCAAGATGGCGGTGCTGAGTGGCGGTTCTAACTTCACACACGTCAATAGGGACGATATCTGCATATTCTTTCCATTGATGATCTCTCTCTCTCTCTCTCATATTATAGTAATATTTATTACTAATTATAGTTATCAAAATACATTTCTTGAAACAATATTTTCTCCATGTATCTAAATTTACTGCGCATAGATTTCATGCTCCTTCTAACATTGACAGCTAGTTTGGATTGTATTTATAGAAAGCTAAGGATCTGCAGTGTGTAATTTACAAAATATTATAGAGCGTGTGTCCTTTCCCTAGAACAATAGTTAGATAATGTCACTTGTTGCTGCTCATTAGGCTGCTACTTCTATTTGCTCATTTAGAATCATTTTACTTCATTTACATCAATATCTTACCGTTCAAATCTTGAATTTAATTTTAGACAATCAAAATCAAAGCATGAGGCCGAATTAGGTCACCAAATGATGGAGCGTGTGGCTTTTGCCTAGAATAATGTTTATCTGCCGTCAAACTTTTGATTATCAGATCTACATGTATTTGGATGAAAGTTTAACAAACTTCTCAAAAATGTCAATTTTTCATTTCTTAATCGCAATATATTTGACAAAGAATCAGACGTTGAGCAAATTTCAAGCCGTCATCAGAATCAGATTAAGCCAAACGTGCATTTGGCTAAAATCAGACCATATTGGTGCGATGTATTTGAAGTTATAAGGTCATCAGTATAAATTACCGGTAAGGTAACTAAAAATAAATTACCGGTAATTTTTAGACACTAAAATACACCGTCCTTAAATGAGGGTTTCGGAGTCCCGGAGTCCTACCATTTCTGTCAGAGCCTATAACTAGACCCGAAATACAATACAAACAAATTATTTATCCTCGTGCATTGCTGTCACTGTCTTGATGTTAACTTTCTCCGTCAAACAAAAGTACAGAGACTCTGCTGCATGCAAAGCTTGCTATAGTTGAGGGAATGAACTGTGATGGTGAAAAAAGGATAACTTATACATTCGCTTTGATTTGAATGCCAACAAATAAGAAGTTCGGGCGCCATCCTGAAATTCATGTACATCGATTGGACTTTTGCTATGGACATCATTACAAAGTCCAATTTAATAACTTCAAATATTTGTGTGTCTGATTCTATGTTTTTGCTTAATGTTGAACATTTCAAATTCTCTGGTGTTTTTTTCCGACATGAAGTGGAATAAACATGTGAACTAGATGTATATTGTTAAGAAGGCATTTCGCAGAATTTTTATTGGGCGCAATCTTCGACGCAGTGGTTTTCAAAAGGTGTAATGTTTATTGCCTATACCTCATTTATCCGCAGTGTATTGACACATGCATTCCCGTGTTTTTGTAATGCACCTGAATGATATATTCCTTGCTGAATGATATTCTTCGTATTGAAGGAAGAGTTTTCCAGATAATTGGTTCTTGTCGTTATGAGAAAGAATCTGCTTTGAATTCTGCCCACAAAATGTGTTTGAAATTGTTTCATTCTATTTAAAAATGTGATAGGCCTACTCACCCACTTACTTCGCTGTTCAATGGAAGACCTATTAAGAATATGTCAATGAGATCGACTGGTACATATTTCAGCCAGTTGTCACAAAAACTGTTCGCTATAGCAATTCTGTCATAAAATTTTGTAAATAGTGTAATTTGCCTCTTATACTCTCACTTCTATTTTGTGTCATGATCTGAATAACTATTGCACTTCTTTGCTTTGATGATATCGCATGTTCAATTAGCATCATTCACAGCATTGTATTTGCATGCAGAATGAGCAAATAAAGAGATGATAATTATTACTAGTGTCACATGCTTAGGCATTCTTGCGCTATCCATATGGCATGTCCTCGTCTACCTCTGAACCTTAAATACCGTGAAAAACAAATTGCCTTACTTTTATTTTTACTCTATTCGGCTTTCCATAAAAGGTTGACTTACAAGTAATAGCAGATTATCTGTTTATCGACGGCGATCCTATGTGGATGGGACGCCAGCAGACATCTCTCTTGCCTGAGTCGACTCCAATGCTTCATCTTTGATCTGATCATGGGATGTCTATGTGTCTATAATGTAGCTTTCACCGTTTTGGAACAACGACGCACTTTCCAGATATTTAATGAAGTTCAGATACATTATGTCAATGGTAAGTGGCCATGCAATTTTATTACCATGATCTTTACATCAATGAACTAGTGGCTGGCACAGTGGATGCCGATGTCCAGGGAATGCCGATGTTGAATGCAATGATGAGGGACCACTTTATCATCCTCACAGTGTCTGATGTCAAATCGGTGCTCGTTCATTCTCTCACTTAGTGATCTTGATGTCTCACCGATGTAGTGGAATCCACAACCCTGGAAACTGAGAGCGTAAATTAAATTGGATGATTTACATGTTGCTCCATTTGCTTTGATTGTGTATGAGAGGCCACTGATGTTCGATGTTATGTTGGCATCAACGGAGAGCATTTCACATGTCTAAGCTTCATTTCACAATTCATCTTCCCTGGAAGATGCTAGGGTGACAATGTTGAAAAAGCTAAGCGGCAATGAAATGGAGAGAAAGAAAGATGAACTTAAATTTATCAGCCAGCTAATGACCGACTGGTCCTTCGGCGGCCTCAACATGCAGTATGTATTCCAACGATCCCCTATCTATGATCCACAATCCCCTAGCTGTATGTAAAGTGTAGACGTCCATTTCTATGACTCCACTGATCATTTGAATTTTTCCCAAGCCGTTATGTAATAGGTCTTCCTATGATCTATACTTCTGTAAATATAAATTCCCGAGGAAGAGTAGCAGCTCAATTTTTGACTTCCACTCGAAACCGGTCGAATTGTATTTATATTTCCAGTTTTCAGCGACGTTTTCTTTTATAAATACATCAAACCTTTTCTTCTGCAACTCCAACAGTCTGTTTTGTACGAATACGAATGCGATTCGCCATTTTATGCAATTTGACCACAAAGCCATCGCAGTTTTTAGAAAAGAAATTGAATTTCGCGGTACATAATGGAGAGATTATTCGGAAAAAATCACTGTAGAAGTTATATTTCTGTATGCTTGACATTTGAAAATAAATCTTTTGCCAAACCTCTTGCTCAATAGAGAGCTGCCAAATGCATAGGCTTATGGATATTAATTCCCAACTATTGAGGACACCTAGGTGCAACACTTAATTGTGAATGTATATCCAACGATTTGAAAATACCAAATTTTGGACTTTATTAGATTCTCTATTTTTTCATCTTCACTAACTTCCCTGTCGAATAAAGTAAGCTTACTTTCCTATACTTCGCAGTCAAGTAAAACTCTTGATATTTTCATGGGCATGTAAAAATTTCATTTGCAAAGCTTGAAATTTGAACTCAAGAATGTTCCGATCTCACACGGTCCCGTTATAAAGCCATAAAAAAGCCAGTTACCTGTGCTTCTAGTGATAAACCTGAAGTCTGACTTACCGTAAATTTCATTTTCATTATTCACAATATATATCAACTATACTGCAGCGTGTCAGATTATGGTGCTTCTAGGGTTTATGATAATCACAGTTGTATGTAGAACAATTAAGACATACAACGTACATAAGCTATTCAATTAAATATTTTATACATGCTGCCAAATTGATAATATTTTTTTTCGCACGGTACTTTTTTTATGGTATTGCAATGTATTGTTTGCATTTATGTATTGTATGGGTTTTACGGTATTTTTTACATGGTAATGCAAACCATACACGCTGTATTTTGAATTTCACTTGCTTGAACTGCCAAGACACATTAAAAGAGTCATCTAAACTAATACTCAATGTGTAGTAATACCATAATAATTATATAAGATGACACACAAATAATATTTTATAAAATAATCTGATCCGATATGGAACGAAATGCATTGATGGGTTTTAAGCGACTGCTTTTCCAAAATGAGCGCAACTAAACTTTCTTTGAAATTGTTCAGTTTCAGAAATCATTTTCGATTTGACTGTAATTTTCATTTTTAAATGTGATTGATGGCTGAGATGCACTGTATATACATGCAAGAAAAAATTGTATTTGAATTAAGATATATTCAGTTGATTTACATCCTATCACCAATTCTGCTTGGTATTCAAATAAATGATTTCATTGATATCTTAAATGCTGTTTTTAAATTCTGAAAAGACGAAGACGATCAATTAGACTGAAAGCAAAGACGAAATTGATCCAATTAGTTTTTCCTATTTGGAAATGTAATCAGCTCTAAATGTGGTGAAAGCATTCAAGGTTTGAATAATCAATTTGAAATATTGTGCAGAAAATGCCTTAACATAAATTATGAAAATACAAAATCATGTCTCAAAATGTCACTTCCCAGTGATAGGCAGATCGAAGTGGTTGAAATATAACAAGTATCTAGGAATTTCGTTATCGAAAAGTAACAAATATCTTATGGAACAGTTGATGGCTAAAGGTATCTCACGGCTAAACAACTCATTCGGGCAAGTTTCTGATGAGATTTTGAAAAATAACTTTGAAATGCTTGCACTGTCTACAATGAAAATCTTCACCGAATTCTGTTTCTTCAGTAATCTAGGGAGTTGGATCGGATTCAATACCAGTTTTACAAACTACATCTATAGGTAGGGGCGTACATACTCGATAAGGGGGTGGACAATAGAATAGACTGAATTAGTATATAAATATACCGATTCAACGACCGATTTTGATGAGGCTATACAATCTCATACACACAATACCAGTGGCATGATCAGGTTCTTGATAGAAAATATCAATCATATCAGATAGATTGCGTCATAAATATATAACATTACTAGGTTA
>CAJQUW010010480.1:0-75085 GCA_907163375.1 Prostheceraeus crozeri
CCGTTATCCCATTATAATTCCGACCTCTGCCCGACCAATTTTTTTTGTTTTAAAATGGTCTAAAACCACTTCAGTGTCAACCTGCTTTCGAAGGAAGTAGCCCTAGTGAGCACAGAATGCGTCTGAAGTCATTTCATGCTTCACGAAGTTTTCCCGCTACCCAGCTTCGTTACGAATTCGTTACGCGGGTGGGCGATCTAACGGGAACGCCCCCCTTATCTGGCGAAGATGGATCTCCACAGACAGCCACCTTCGCTGCCCATCCTTTCCTCCATCGACCCATTCGTGTAGACCACATCCGTGAAATCCACATCGCCCATCACTCTCAAGCTCTCCACTGACTTCTCCCTGCCATTCGACTTGCTTCCCTCTCTCTCCGATAATTCCCATCCCTCATTGGAGCCTCTCCAATACAAGACTCGCACCATCGCTTCAAGAACCACCCGCTCCATAGCTTGCTCGCGTGCGACCTCCAATTATGACGCCGCTTCAGGTGCAAAGGCACCACTTTCAGTCCCACTCTCTCGGGTCCATCCCACAAGCCCTCAAGCAGCTTTCAGAATGGCCCATCTAAAATCCTTTAGCCACCACCCTTAACCGGTGAAGACCAGCTTCTTCAATAACGCCCTCCCTAGGCACGTTCTTGAGTGTGTTCCTGATAGCCCTCGCACATTGAAGCTCAACCCTCTCCAACCTCTTCGAGTTCCCGCCAAAGTCCACGGAAACACAAGCCGCCGACTCATGTAGGAGGACCGATATAACCAGGGGTATGTAGATCACCGCTGATTGTTCCGCGCTCCATCCTCAGTCCTTCTCCATCAGACAGCTGAACAATCTGGTTCCCGACCGCGCCCTCTGCATCACCTTGTCGACGTGTTCTCTGAAGTTGAACCCCATGTCATACGTGACCCCAAGGAAACAGGGCAACGTCTCCCTCTGTTGTTTCCTCTACGGTTCGTAATGACCAACCCCTCCGTTCCCTCATCCCTCCGGTTACTGGACAGAAGCGTAGCGGTACACTTCTCCACGGACACCCTCATGATCTGCTCCCATCCCCACTCCTTCACCCCCTCGCAGCCCACAGCACCTTCGTCTTTCCTTCTTCCTCCGACTTCGTCGACGGTCACACCGGCAGATCGTCCGCGAAAGTGCTCGTCTCCACCCTCTCACCTAGCCTCTCTACTAGGTCATTAATGTAAACCAGGAAGATGAGAGGCGCCATCACAGAACCTTGAGGAAACCCCTTGCGGAACAATTATACCCTCCCATTGACCCCATTCTCTGACCCAAGCAAGCCTGTTCTTTAACCACTCCTGCACCCAACGGACCATCCCACACACTGACCCCGCACTCACCAGCTTCTACAGAAGCTCATCCCTTCTCACCTAGTCGAAAGTCCTTTCAAAGTCGAAGAGAACCAGGCCCGTCTTTAACCTCTGTTGCTACCCATGCCACACTAGGGACAACTTCATCACTTGATCTCCGACCCCCTTCTGCTCCCCAAACTTTGCCTGGAAACGACTGAACAACCCTTCCCCCTTTTCAAAGGCCCACCTCACCCGCCACCTCAACTCACTTCATCCACTTCCCCAAACACGCCGTCAAACACACCGACTGGTAGGTCGCAATCTTCGAAGTGTCATTCCCAGCCATAGAGTAAGTATATTAGGTAGAGTGGTAACTCAGCAATTATTAAATCCCCAGTATGTATACATTTTCGATTTTATTCAATGAACTCGAAGTGAACACGGTTGGAATTGCTACCAAATGTGAGATATCCAAATTTTTTGCAGTTTTGAGGAAATTACCACGGAATCGACTGATCATGATAGCAATGCAGAAGGAATGATGGTATTTTACAGATCGTCCGTGTCATGACAACCTTTGAGAGGTAATGTTGTTAAAGTAGGAATTCGATAGTGCTATTATTTTCATGTTCAACCTCAAGAGTATTTTCATAAACATGATCATATCACAAACAGCTCTCCATTGATAGAGCAAAATAAAATAGTTTAAGATAATGAATTTAATTAACTCTAAAGGATGTAAATGGGTCCATATCACTGTTCAGATTCAAGAAATGAAACATAAATTTTTAGTGAATCATAGAACCGATGAAAATTGAATTAAAAACTCGAATTTTCAGACAAGAAAGCACAATAAGATCGCGACTTTTTCATGAAGACTTTCATTTCAATGCGGTTCATGAGATTCCCTTGACAATCAGCCTAATTTCCGCTTAGTTGCGATGCTTGCTGCCAAATATTCATTCCTTTTGATATCCAACTTATTTCATGCTACTTCATCTCGGTATTATTTGCAAAAATTTAGCTTTTTAAAAACCGCTCAAATAATTTTTTGGACGGCAGGAGCGTAATCTCCGCAAAAAACTGAATCTTCTGATGTAAAAGTTCTCGCTGTATACAAACACTTTTCTTGAGTCGACACTCTCTATACTTACTTCATGTTCCCAGCCTTCAACAACGGAACAATCTCGCTCTGTTGCTGTTTTTGTGGAAGATTTTCTTGAGATTACTGAGTCACAACTGCCTATATACATACATGTACATGGCAAATATCCTAGAAGTCACGCATGTGCGCATTACCATATGCCACAAGCAGCGGTATAATTGGGATTTTCGGAAGGGGTGCTGAATCAAGAACTCTAAAGTGCAGATTAAGCTCTATTGGTAGGGACCTGCGAAGCTTCGGGATTCGATTCGAAATTGTGATTTGAGAAAAATTCGAATCGGATCGCTTCGGATAGCCAAAAATTACTGCAATTGATTTCTTTTGATTTGTGGCCTCCTCTACTCGTTCGACACGACTTTAACATGAAGTAATGATAAACTTGTGATATTGGATTCTCCTCACAGAAGGCGGTTGGAGACATCTGTTCAAAGTTAGTCGAAGCAGATACATGCTTCCCGGCACATGCTACATGATGTTCAGATGACTTGTGGTTGCAAGCTCGGGTTCCTGAAAGTTTTTAAGCGTAAGCAGTCATCATGAACTCAGCTTCCACGATTTACAATTTCCAAACCAGGGTAGTCAACTCATACAAGAATCAATCTAATTCAAGAGATGAGAATGAGATCTGACTTAAATCATTACGGAAACTACAAGCGGTTCTGGCTGCATACCCTATTGTAGAGAATCAGTCACTCAGATGCCGATAGAAACCGTCATCCGACCTCTACACATCCTCAAGTAATGAAATAATTCAAATCTCATTCCCAGAGCTCGAGCTTAAATTTGAATTTGCAAGCACGAATGCAAATTCGTGTTTGCGTACTATGGCAAACAAGCCAGAGACGTTTTTAGTTCCCGTAAGGACTTAAGTCAGATCATATTCTCATATCTTGAATTTTCTTCCTTTCGGGTCTCGGCATGTTTAGATTAAGAATTTACTATGTAGATTATAGCTCTCAAAGTCCACTGTAATCCTATGCACAAGTAGAAGTATTCCTTTGAGTTGACAAACTTGGAAGTCGACATGTTTTAGCCTATTAAGCATTGTTGTGAATTAAATGTGAATAAATTATTTTAGGATAATAATGAGAATAAACTGCGATGCTGCAAGCATTATTGAAACGATAATTTAACGATACAATATTATGCGGACTTGTTGTAAAAGATCAATTAATTGCATTCTGAAAATTAATATGAGGATGATATAATCTGCCGATTTTCAGATTATGAAAATTGGTGCTTTCCCGTGTTCATGATTTAGGTGTGATCGATTGAAGGAGCCTGTGTTTCCAGTCACAAATGAGATTCAATGCACATCTACAAGCCAGAAGTCACAAGCCTACAGGCTATAAACCTGTAGATTCTATCAACAAGCTACCTTTTATGGCAAAACCAGGCCAAAGCAAGCAAGGCACATATGTCAAATCAAGATACACTATCCAACTCAGAATCTAGTTGGAGTACACTCTTAGACTAAAATTATCTCAGAATAATAAAAACACTTTAATTTGACTGCTTATTTCAATAAGTGGCATTAATGCGTATTGTAATAGCTATTCAAAGTCGCTTTTGTTATGGCTCTATGCTTAATTATTATTTAGCAGTATATTGACCACTTTTTGGCCAATCTTCCACCGGTTAGTGAGGATCATGACATGTCCAACTTTCCTTATTAATCTCAGCGTCCGTATTTTGCTGTTGGATAAAGAGTGATAGATTGCATTCTTTCCATATCGTATTTGTGATATTTATTGTGGTGGCCTTTGTAGGCTATGCCTATAGGTCGTCTACCGTTTATCATTTCAGTGGCTAAATGGATTTCTATCGTGCTTTTTCTCACGACAGGCCCGAAAAATTTCATGCGGCGTCTTTTAATATACATGTACTCGTTATTGTATTCCTGGGGATAGAGGTCAGCTCTGATTATCGGCGAAATTCAAGACTAAGTGTTTCTGAGTTTCGCCGATAATCAGAGCTGACCTCTATCCCCAGGAATACAATATGAATACTGGAGGTTTTTCAACAATATGTAATCACTCGTAAATTAATAACTGCCTCTCGGTGCTTGCAATTTGGAAGAAGCACGTGCTCATGTAAAGAATCCACAAGATCTTAAACTCATCAAATTAAAAAGATCATGTAGGCTCATGCGAATTTCCTATGATTCGATTCGCGAATCACTGCCCAATTCGATTCGACACAAAATTTGCGACTCGCAGTTTTCATGATGATTCACTAATATCGCAATATCAGAGTATCAGAACGCTTGTTTTCCAACATCTTCAAATGTCGGCATATGTACAACAACTTTTTTTTGTTTTCGAAATATATACGCTTATTATTAACTTCAGATACCATCAAAGCTATTATGACATGAAGTTTTCCTCAACTTATAATCTACTGTACAGGCCTATGACTTGCAACTCTCTATTATCAACCGCTATACATACTTTTCAACTTCCTCAGCAATGTTTTGATTTCAGCGTGCAATGATGCTATATTTTTTCATCAATATTCAAAATGCCGCTTTTATGTAGAATCGTTTGCTGCGTAGGATGTCCCGTCATGAGGTTGAACTTGTTCGTGCGATGTATTTGAGTGACTTTAATGCGCAACATCGAAATAAGTACTTATCCAAATGCAATGGCTGACAACAAGAATCCAAAAACAGGCAAGTATCATATTAATGCTGATTTTGTTAGAACAACAACTTCCTCTGAAGTCGGCAAAACATTCAATTATTGAAACAGTGTTCTTTTTTGCACAATATCGAACAACTGGAAATGTACCCTCTGCTTTTTTTATTCACAAGTATAGATGGATGAATGATAAGTACCTACATATAGAAATATGATTTAATAGTTGAGTTTTGCAGACACAAGCGTGTTTAGTTTACGAATTGACATGAAAAGTCCTCAGTTATAAGGCTGTCGACAGGTGTTGGTCTCCATTTAAGATTGTGATACTGAGACGTGGTTGAAAACGATTGAAAAGAATGTGAATTTCAGAGGATGAAAATAGTCGATTGTCATTACAAGGCGCCAACTAGCGCGTTCATTCTGAACAGGAGCAATAATTTCCAAAGTATGATTCCATCGGCGCAATAGGACTGACAACGCATCCAATTCACGTCACCGTATTTGATGAATTTTCGTTATTAGAGGGCGAATGAGAAATTGCTCCTATATATATATATATATATATATATATATATATATATTATATATATATATATATATATTATATATATATATATATATATATATATATAAGAACAACCGCATGAGCCTGAATGGGATTACATCATTGAGGGGATGTCAGTGGAGTTCATCGTTGATAATGACAAGATGGAATTTGTTTTAAAACATAACTTCAATTGCATGTCTAAGAATGTGATCTATAAGTTGCAGTGTTAAAAAATGCCAAGATCCTAGATGTGGGACTTGTGACTTTATAAAGGAAGCTTCAGACTACAATTTCAATGGAACATTATTCAAAATTGAATACAACATGACATGCTCAACACAAAACGTAATTTACGTTGTGACGTGCGGTGGATGCTTAAATTATTACATCGGTGAAACTGGAAACACAATAAGAGAACGTACTCGAATTCATAAACAACAAATTAACCAACCAAATTATAGACAACTCAAACTCAGTGAACATATTGATATCTGTGGACAAAAGAAATTTACAGTACTTCCATTCCATAAAATGCACAAAAATGATCCCATAGCACGCAAATGCAAGGAAAGATATTTCATCGCCATCTTTTCTCCCAAGCTAAACCAACTCTGATATCTTTGACCTATATGCACATTTTAAATATTGAACATTTACCATCTTATGTCATCTGTTACACTATTAAATGCACCTGAAGAGTAATAGAAAGCGCTGGTGCTATAGTTAAAAGTTTTGCATATTTTGAGAATTGATAATTTATTTATATTTTACCGAATATTGAGTTGATCCATTATTGTTGATAGTTATATATATATATAACTATATAGTTATATATATATATATAATATGAACTGATTTTGAAGACTTGAAAAAGAAGCAAAATCAGTTCACTTCAAACCAAGAAAAACATGCACTCAAACCAACCACCAGACAAGAAAAATACCTGATTGCGTAATTCCGTATATTCCTGTTCTTCATGAAAATATCGCTAGAATTTTTCGCAAAGTAAATCTCACCATAGGATATAAACCAATATCGACTTTGAAACAACAGGTTATGTTGAAGCTCCCTAAGCCTGCTAAGAAATTTGGTGCTATCTACAAGATTGATTGTGATGAAGCAAATTGCGACTGGTCATATATTAGATAGACAAATAGAACTATTGATGAGAGAACGAAGGAACATCAAAAGTCACTACATAATATGGACACTTACTCAGAAATTGCTAATCACTCGATAACATCTGACCATAGAATCAATTGGAATACACAAATAATTGAAACAGAACCAAACAACAAAGAACGGCGTGTAAAAGAAGCCATATGGACAAAAACATACAACAGTGGCAATAAAGTGAAATTTACTCAGTGATGCCTGGAACAGTATCATTCCCAGGCAGTGAGTTTTGAGTCTTTTTTCCATCTTGCTGTTAATATTTAGATATCTCCTACTCATGAAACCTTTTTGCCTTATTGTGCTATGTTATCGTCACATTTCCTTAAACTCTATATCTCAATTCTCATACATTTCTGACTTTTCAGTGATTTTGAATTTCATATACTGTTTGCTTGGATCCATAGAATTCAGAAACGAATGAAAATCACTAACATCTCCGAATGACTCGTACCAAATGATGAAAATGTCATCCAGATATCGCATCCATGATTAAGATATGGATGATATGGACTCAATCATGGATGCGATATTTGGATGACATTTTCATCATTTGGTACGAGTCATTCGGAGATTTTAGTGATTTTCATTCGTTTCTGAATTCTATGGATCCAAGAATCAAATTCACTTATGAAACGAATGTACAACAACTCAATTTTTTAGATGTTTTGATTTATAAGGATGGTAATAACATTGAACGCGATATATTCTCGAAACCAACCGATAGCTACAACCATACGTGCTATTTAATTCCGGTCATCCCAAGCACATACTACGCAACATTCCTTATGTTTTGGCTAAACGTATTAATCGCATTGTTTCGAAAGAAAATTTAAAAAAGAAGCGATTGCTTGAAATGCACGTAAGACTTAAAAAGCTTGGATATCCAGACAAGTTGATAAGTGATGCGATGCGATTGCGAAATCAAAAATCGGCAACATAACTAATAACTCAGATGGAAATAAAAATGATAAAATCATTTCTTATGTAAAGACCTACAACCCAAATTACCCCAACGAATATCATGAAATAATCAAACCCTCCTTTCAAGTTTAAAACTTACTCCTATATTTAAGAACTACACTTTACGAAATACATGTAGTTACAAACAACCCAAATCATTATTGAACATTTTAGCAAGAAGAAATTGTATTCCGTTAACTGGAGTGAAGAAATGTAGTAACAAGAGGTGTGAATGTTGTAATATCATTAATTGTTGGAACATTCTTTCCATATGAAATAATGGGGGGAAACAAAAAGTTTTAACGTTAAACATAACTTGAACTGCGAAACAAAAGACGTAATTCATGCATTGCAATGTCAGGGATGTGAAGCTACATACGTGTATATCGGTCAAACTGGTGACTCATTACGAGCAAGAGTCCGGGTGCACCGGCAACAGATTCGCGACCACAATTACCGATCTCTTTACGTTAGTAATCACATTTTAAAATTGCGCTCAAGATTCAGAGTTGAAGTTCCGTGTTATGCCAGTTCTCAAATTGCCACCTAATTGTGCAAGAACATACCGCGAAGAGAAAGAGAAATTATGTATAAAAATCATAAAACCATCGCTAAATCGAGATATGTGAAATGCCATGTATAGAAATTTATCTCTGCCTACATAGATATTAATTTGAGATTTTGTTGACATCTTATTACTTAACCTTTTCTAATATATCTAAGTTACATTAGTTGGATGTATATGAAAGATATTTGATTCTGTGAATAAATCATTTATGCCCTTGAGAAGCCTGCAACAGGCAGAAACCGGTCGGGTTGTTTGTTGGGCCGGTTGGGCTGGCTTGTTTTTCTTTCATCTTTTGGGTGTCGTATTACTTTACATTATTGAATACCATTTTTGATTTAAACCGTTTGGTATATATATATATGTATATATATCATGAAAAAAACTCTTTTGTTCAGTGTCAAATATGAGAATGTCAGCTTCGTAAATGAAATTAAAGTCCTAGAGTGCTCAATTTATCCGGAAACCCCAATGTTTAGATTAACCCTATAACTGCTGAGAAAAAATGTGACATTGTTTAATTATGCTTAATGTGGGTCACTACCAACTTCTGAAATATTGGCAATTTGTTCGATAAATTGCAATTCATTAGCGAATGTTCATGTTGTCTTATTGTGGAATGAGATGATAAGCTTTATCAAAAGCTATATCGATTACTTTGGCAAGGATGACGGTTTATAGGCCACAAAGTCACATAGCTTTACAGTTGAAGCCAATGGTTGTCAATACCTGTCAATGACTGCTGCACACAGACACAGTATATTAACCCATGGAACCTTCTCACGTAAAATTTTCTTCAAATAAAACCTGCAATTTGTTGTCAAAAACTTCCACAACTACAGACGTGAAAAAGTTTATGATGATTTATTAATTTAGTATGAAATATGAATTTATCGAATGATAATTACTAATTTGTAGGTAATTTTCTAATAGCATCCAGATTTAGCTTCAAGACGTTCTTGATAACAATTCTAGATGTGATATGCAGCATTTCATCATAATTTGTTGACTCAGACCATTTTTAAATTGATGACTATATGCCTTCCATTTTCATGATCTTAGATTGCTTTTTATTGTTTCACTTCAACCAGCAAATTCTCCAGAAAACTGTTTATCTAAGCTAAAATGTATAATTTTGATAGTCAATTTTGATAGCGATTAATAGAAAATCCCAAATATTCTCTTTGTGTTCATTATCATAACCAAAGATAGCAGAAATCAGTGCAATTTTGTTGGGCAGTTATTGTTCTTCAAAACACTTCAAAGAGACTTTTCGCGGCATTGATTCCAGAAGTAGTAGACACATATGCTGACAGGCCTCCATCCCTACCTGCTTGATGTTTTGAGCAAGATGGTGCAAGTTGATGATTATTTTTCCTTTCATTCTTCGCTAACAATTTTAAATTGGATTCAGGTCAGATTCTTCCCAACTCATTCCAAATCCTCAATCCTATTACCTTCAAACAATTTTGTGTTTTTTCTTAAGGAATGGCATTGGACATTATCTTGTTGATAAATGGCAGTCTGCGAAATATTCACATAAGGAGCTATCCTCTCCTAATGTCTTGATCGCTGAATTCAGTAGAACATCCTCTTCAAGCACTGGAAATACACTTATACAATCTAAAACAGTCGCAGACCATGATGGACGTTGAATTATTTAATGAAGTTCACTGCTAGATAGAACTCACATTTGATGACAAAGGTTATTTTAAAGAATCATATTTTGGAGGAACACATTCAATTCTCGCGATGAGTACCCTATTTCAATTCAGAATCGAAATGCACTTCTACGAAACCTTTGTTTATGCAACTAATCATAAATTAGCATTATCTTTTTTCCACGTCTGTACATGCACGTCATGCAGCTTCATAAAATTAGATCGAAATAGACACAAACCATAGATTTCTCTTTGTGCCAGCGTTACTTGCAACGTTGTACATGACCAAGATATCAAGCTTCCCTTCTAGTCTACTATCATCTTCTTCCGTTGGTAAAACGGAACTTATAAGTCGATGGCAAAGAGTTCGACTAAGCATTTTGGAACTACTGATATGCAGTGTCTTCAACAGTTATCTTGAGAATCTTGGCAGATGACAAGTCGACTTTCTTGTGCGTCGACTGAGGAGTTGCATCGACGTAGTACCTTGTAGTACTACTGAGTGTGAGCGTGACTTCAGTGTCATGGATATACTTTATGCACCAACCTTCGCAACAAATTGTTAGCGAATAATGTTTCGCTCTTAGTGTTCATCAAACTGCAAGGTCTACCACTCAACCAATAGGAGCCGAAAGAACAGGTCCTCTCGTGGCTTCCAAATCATCGATCAGCGACAGTTACGCAGAGTGGCAACTTCACGTGATGCATAGAAGTCCGGATTGTGGGATTTTTGTGAATACATGTGACATAGCTTCATTGACTACTTGATCGTTGATTTCCTTTTTTCATTATCGGATAATATATCGCCAAAATTAAGTCAAAACATGAAATTTACTAATTTACTAATTTTATAGAGGCTCTCAAACATCAAATGCTGAATCACGTGACTCACTTTAGCTTTTAAATCGAAGTTGGATGTTCTATGAACTCAATCAATCATGTTTCAAATTTCATGGGATTCTGATAAATAGATTTTTTCTGCAAAAAAAATTTACGAAAATTGCCAAGTGTTTCACAATCCATAGATATTTCTTGAATTTTACCATTGGATTTCAATGAGAATTCTTCAGCCTTACCTATAACCGAAAGCAACTGGCTATGACACTTAAGAGTTTGATTATTGTATTCAGCGTCTTAAGATCTACGAATCCATGCTATTAAGCCCTTTGCGCGAATTTAGGAAGAAAGTGTCAGCAGCTCTCGTCTTATAGCATTATTCATTAAAATGCATACTGCCCATGCATAGCCCTCAATTCATCAACTCTATTTGTCTGTCTATTTCTCGTCAATGTTGTGGGCGTGCTAATATTGAGCATCTACGTATGGTCAATAGTTATCAAGTAGTCTTTTACTTTTGGAGAGTTATTGATGACTGAATGATGATAAAATTGCACACAGTATTTACGGAAATTTTTACAAAAATTTCAACTTCCGCTGACTTGATAATTTCCAAATTGGTCATCAGGCAATGTTTGAGGTTAATTTAAGACAACAGATGACACCAGCTGTGTTCCAAAAAATTGTTAACAGTGTTTAGGTTACAAACGATGCCTATCACAATATTTGTAGAAAAATTATATGTGAATTCAGTGAATATCCTGAGTGTCATTACTCTGTGTGATCAACAACGAGGAGCTTCCTCTGTGAGAGTTCTTCCTTACTTGTGGCCTACAAAGTTGAGATCTTTACTTTAAATGAACTGAAATGAACGAAAATTACTTTTGCTCATCTGTAGACTGCAACTGGTCATATATGCTCAGAGAAATAGTTTTGAAAAAAACATTGTCACTGATTTTTAAGATTAACCCATTATTGGCGAGCGTGTCATTAATAAAAAAGAATTTTTTTACTTCTTTTTTCAAATGCAATTTGCCGGCGTTGCAGGCATTGTACGAGGTTGGGAGTTGCACCATTATGACCACGTTAATCTCCTCTGTAATTACCTAAACTTGTAATACCATAAACGAATTTATTAGGCTGCTTCAACTAAATTATAAACTGAATTATCATGAACATAATGCAAGAGGATATCGATATTTAGGACTCTGAAGATGTTTCATCAACAAATCTGACATTTCATTAGCTTTGTAAGTGCATTCTGCATAAACGTTCTTGACTGCATAGCGATGGCAGCAGCTGGATTAAAGAATATAGTCTCAAATCCGATCTCTGAGACTTATTTTGAAATGATTTCAATGATACCCTAAATCACTATCTTCCTGTAGAAACAAAACAGAAATGTAAGGTAGTGTTGATGATTGTAAAGCACGGATGCGGAGTCGGAGTCCTATCATTTTTGCTGGAATCGGAGTCGTAGTCTTACGAGTATCAAATGACAGGATTCCGGACTCCAGCCTATAACTAGACCCGAAATATAATGCAAACAAATTATTTATCCCCGTGCAAAGCTGCCACTGTCTTGATGTTAACTTTCTCCGTCAAGCAAAAGTAGAGAAACACCAGTGCATCCAAAGCTTGTAATAGTTGAGGGAGTGAACCGTGATAGTGAAAAATGAAAAAGGTCTTTTTACTCGGTGATTTAGTAGAGAGGACAAGCCTTCCTAGCCTCGATCACACCTACGCACCAAAGGTCACATCAATGACAAAAATGAAATACTAGCTTGCTTGAGATCATTACCTCTCACCAGAGCTGGAAAAAATCCACTGAAATTTTTTAATTCCAATTCCAGTCGAAATAGTTCAATTCAATTCCAATTTTCAAGTTATTGGTTGGGAAGAGTCAAGATAAATATCGATGTTGATCATAACTTCATATTTTCGCAATTAATTTCAATCTTCATTAGAAGATCATCTTCAGGCATAGAAGGAAACATTTACATACACAAAATTCAAAATTCACATTACATAAAGGGCAATAAGATATCATGAGTAAGAAATAAAGATGAAAGAGAAGATGAATAGAAATGTGAGGATGAGACAGATAGTATTGGGCTACATTTTACCAATTCCAATTCCATAATAAGATTCAATTCCGATAATTGCATGTCGCGTTTAGTGTATCATGTTAATGTATCTAACGTTTTGTTCGTTTCAATCTAGCCCATGTGCCCTTATCCTATCTTCGTTGTTCCTGTGTGCCTTTCCCTGCGTCGTTCCTATGTGTGTTCTCATGTTCATAGTTCATATTTCTTGTGTACATGTAACATGTATATGTGTAACCGGTCAACTTACGCCATTTTCGTTATTCAATATCTCGTGAATGGAAGAATAAAATTAACGGTCAGCAAAGAATCAAACGCTGAGATGCGAATAAAACTATTCATAAAGTGACAAGAGAAAGATATTCAATCTGCGAATAACGTGATTGTTGATGAAAGAAAAAAACGACAATATAAATGATCTCATAAAAACTGATTACCAGTCCATCTTAAAAAAGGAGATTAAAAATTCCGTGTAAGAATGAAATGTGGTCGGGTCGAAAGCTAACGAGCAGAGATTAAAGGAAACTCTTTCAATTTTCAAAAGAAAGTGGATTTATCGTCAAGTCTCAAAAATTTGTATAAATTAGAAACGATGAGAAAATGACACAATAACAACTACCAACAACAACACATACGACATCTCCAGTAGCTGTTAGAAGAACTCCGAGTTCTCGCGGTGTAACTTCACTACAGAAGTAGCAACAACAACTGCCTGCCAGCGAACAACAACACATCAGCGTATACGGCAACACATCAGTGAGCGCGATTGAAGATTGACGGTATAAGTGACACTGATATTTATGATATTATTTTGGTATAAGTGACTCCGATCGAATTGAAGTGAATTCAACATTAAGAAGTAAACTGTTAGTTTAAAGTTTTTCTTTTATCGTTGCGTATCGTATCTGTATAACTATAGTCTTTAAAATTAATATTGTTCATTGTTGTGATTGGAAGTTGAATAATAGTTCATGTAATTGCCATTTTAATTGAATCATTAATTGTTAGAATAATTTGTTGACACTCTCTATATTGTGATTTGAACTGACAGGGTGCCCTTTAATGCAGTGTTAATTTTCCTCTTTCCGAACCAATTGTTTTCAATGTGTACAACAATTAAGGTAATCTCCAATTTTTGTGCTTATCCTATCAAGAACTATTCAACAATGGCTTTATTTTGATTAATTATCTTACTTGATAAATAACTAAATAACAGATTGAACAAAGATGATTTCATTGCAGTCTTTTCATTGTTTTCTTCATTGCTTAACATTGTCCGGGGTCAGTAGGCCCATCGAAGTTACAATTAACACCCTTTATTCAACGATAGAATAAAGCTCCCTCAGTCGATCTATCTCTCTCTTACATGTATCTCTGCGTGCAGTTAACACAACGGCCGAGTACTGTGATTTCAATTTTTGTGCAAATAGATTTATCACATGTCTATCGAGAAAGTGGAATTGAGGTTTATCAAGGTCAATTCCAATTCCAATTCCAGTAGTTTTAAATATCGTCAATTCCAATTCCGACTTTTCCAACTCTGCCTCTCACCCTCACATTAATCGTGTGTGATGGCTCCTCCAAAGCGCATATTAAAATCGAAAGTGTACTCATATTTTTTGGAGAAGGATGGGGACTTTCCTGCTTGGTAGATACTGGAAAAAACCATGTGAAACACACATCAACAAGATGGGTGGATCCCAGTCGCATGCAACTTAAAAGCGACATCTGATAAGCTTTCATCGCAAATGATTGATAACTGATACAGCCATGATCACTAAAAAATAGATTCAGGTAAGCCTATAATGATCTATGATGTAGGTTGCCAGTTAATTTTTCAAAAAACTAAGCTATATATACTTGCCACCCGGAGTCGGAGTCCCATCAACCCCCGGAGTCGGAGTCCTATCAAAATGATAGGACTCCGCATCCCTGTTGTAAAGTAAAAGCTCTACTAACTTTAATTTCTTTCCAACTATTTAAAGCACTGTAAATGGTATTTAGTATTGTTAAAAGCCATATTTTATCTTTCAGGAAAGTACTATAGTTTGTCGATATCTGTATTTAAAATATCAGTACTTACATCAGTATACTGGTCATAAAAGTACTTACATTCAGTTAAGGCAAACAACTAGAACAATTTGCAAAAACACAGAAGTCATTTTTCATTTGAGTCATTTAGTTCCTTGCATTCATTCACTGTAATTTTAACAGTGCAATTTTGGAATGAGAACCTTGCTCCACTTTGACACTCAATGGATCTCACTTCGTTATTTGACTGATTACAGTATATAGCACTGCTCATTTGCTTCTCAAATAAGCTCCCATCGATGTATGCAGAATCTGCAGCATCAGATATGCGGCCAGTCTTCTTCCTGGCGACCTCGCTTGGAATCCCGGCTTGCACCAGCCTATTCTTCGCGGTCCTTCTCAGGCTTGTATTTGTAAGGAACATGTCACTTGATGTAGAATGTAGAAACAAGTTCCTCACAGTTTGCTGAATGCTATGTATACCCAAGCGGGTGTTTTTATACCAGACGGGGCCTCGAGGATAAGGTATGCATGCAAGATAAAATGCCTTGTTGCCTTCTTGGTTATGAGCTTCAGGGCGATGCGACACGTACTCTTTGAATAACTTCAAAGGACAGCGTTCGGCATTATCACTGGCATACACTCGCGTGACCTTCGGATCCATTCTTGTGTTAGTAATACCAAAGCGTTTGTTTTTAGACATTCGCTCTGTGTATTCAAGAAAGTCACCATTTTCATCCTTTCCAAGGCGTATTTGTGAATCCTCACCGTAGTCCAAATCATATTGCTCTTGAGCTGCTCTTAAGCTAAAATGCAATCCAAGATGATAAATCAACGTTTGCTGAAGTTGTTTTGGATTTGAATATCCAAAAATTCCTTTTCGCCACAATTCATCTTCGGCTTCAATCGGTATATTGTTTGCTCGCTTTTTGGGTTTAGCAAGACCAGCCTTAGCTGACAGTTTCATTTCAGCATTTAGGACCATGCGCGACTCTTGAAACTGAGGATCTTTGAATAAGGAGAAATTAAAATTGTAGTTGTGTATGAAATTGTATTGAATCATCGCTCCAAGCTCTTTTAAAGTTGACGGTGGATACCTGCTACCATCAGTTTTTCTGACATCAGAAAAGAAGTACTTGAGGCAGTAATTCAAATCGGATTCGGTAAATTCATCAATTCCCTTGATTACCTTTAATGGACCGTGAATTCTAATTTTCCATTCATCGTGCCAACTCTTAAATAGCTTAAATGCCCACTTCGCTTTTTGAATAGTATTTTTTGGGGTCACTTCATTTGGATGGCTTTGAATTTCAGTGTCAGTAGTTGATGCAAATCTACTGGAAGTGGGAATTTGATTTTCAGTAATACGTGAAGCCATTATCGTGTAAACCTTTCAGGAGATGAGCTTGGATAAAATGACCAGATTATTCCAGTTTGATTATGCATGATTCAAATTTCAAACATCATTGAGAATATCATGGAATATACCAGGTAATCCATGGACTTCTAAATCATAGTGCTATTGTAGTCTGTGGATGAACCATAGAATTCGATCTTTCATGCCTTTGCTATCCATGGACTCCTACAACGAATGCATGGATAGATAAGACTGAATCCATAGAATTCCAAGGTTTCAAATCTAAAAATGAAAATAAATCTATGGAAACCTAAATATTCTAGATCTCCAAGAATACAGAATCCCAAATCTATGGTTGAATATATCAATTATGTTTGTCAATGTTGATATCATTACATACAGTGCTATAAATATGTTATAAATGCCTCGATGTCGGATCCAAATGGCCAAATATCCTAATGGCTTCGCCACTCGGACATTCTGACCATTTAAATCCTCTATCGAGACATTTATCATATACATAAAATATCAAGACGCATACTTCTGAGACAGATAACACGTTGGCAATCATAAATATAATTACAATCAATGATCTGATGACATGATGGTGCTGTACATTTACAAGAATTACAAATAATAGAACGCTGGAAGGAGAGAATACTTATAACACGAATGACATATGGTCAATCACTGCATGACTCACATAAAATGTAAGTGGAGATCATGAATATTTATCAATGTAAACGGCCTGATATCAAAATGAGTTTTTCTTATACTTATGGCATCCGACAACACAATTCAGTCCTATTCAATAAATCCTGATTATTATGACGTCCGCTGGAACAAGATTTTGTGAGATAACATTATGCATTTGATCAAATGATGCATAAGATACATACAATACGGAGCAATATTATATCGCATGTCGATGACAGTATAGTTGTTGTCTGGTTGTGCTCAGAGTGCGCATGTTAAATGTAAGTGTGTATATTTATCAATGTATTTATATGATTTCAATACGGAGATATAACACCACAGGGACCTACATGTACTATGCTTGACAACATGTATGACTCGTATAAATCGTGTGCCTGCCCTAATTCGAAGGTAATTAGAAAACGCATCCCTATGGTGTGGGGAACTCCCACAGAGATTTACTGTTGTATGGGAATGAAAAATCGCTTCACACGGCAACTCTGTTTAGCTATGCATGATCTCAGGAACGAACACCTGCGCATTCCAATTATGTGAAACGTTGAAAGAGTGAATAAGAACGCTGTTTCACCTCATCAAGCGAATTTCATTGAGAAGTCACATTGCAAAAAAAACGTTATGGGGTCAATTCTTCAACTTGACCAGTCCGCTATGACCAGTGACTAGTAATGAGTGACCAGTGATTTCTGTCTTTCAACTTGACCAGTAGTCAAAATGACACGTTAATTTTGATTAGTAGCTTTTGACCAGTGAACAGTGCTATGATCAGTGATTGAATCTTTCAACTTGACTATGATTTGTTCATTTCCAGTCATAATCACTCGATTCTTGACGGAAGAAAATCGACCCATCATTCAGTAGAATCATTAAGATGATCGAAGCACGACAGCGGAACCGGAGGGTTTATAGAGAAAAAATTAATTTTGATCTCAGTGGCAAAGGGTTTACTGAAAGATTTCGACTGTCACCGGCTCAAGTTGAGGAAATACTAAAAGATTTTGGACCACACCTACAAGCAAAAAATAATTCGGTATTGAACATCACACCACACGAGAAAGTTCTGCTGACTCTGAGATACTATGCATCAGGAGATTTCTGCTATTCGGTAGGTGACTCGCATGGTATTTCAAAAGCTGTCGTCTATGGGTCCATCAATCAAGTAACCGAACTTTTGAATTCACTATATTTTACTGAGGTGGTTTCTTGGCCGGAGGATCGTAACAGTATCGCAACTGACTTTTTTCAGAAATTCGGATTTCCATGTGTTTGCGGGGCGATCGATGGAACTCATGTTGACATATTGACACCAAGTGTTGATGAGTGGCAATTTGTTAATCGAAAAGGTGACCACACTATTAATGTCATGGCAGTTGCTGGACCAGACTATAGATTTTATGCTGTCAACAGTAATTGGCCAGGATCTGTCCACGACTCTCGCGTTTTAAAGGAGAGTATCATGTTTGATCGCTTCAGCTCTGGTTGGCGTCCTTTTCCAGAAGCTGTCCTACTTGGTGATGCCGCATACCCTTTATTGGAATGGTTGATGACGGCATTTACACATGCAACTCTTACTACTGAAATGGTGCAATTTAATTATGCATTGCGTAAGACACGCTTTATTGTGGAAAATGCCTTTGGAATCTTGAAAAACAGATTTCAATGTTTGAAATATATTCGAGTTCGGAAGCCAGAAAAAGCGAGCAAAATCATAAATGCATGCGTAATTTTGCATAATTTAATCGTCAATTTGAATAATCCGACAATCCATGAAATCTTGGAAGAATCCCTATCAAATGCTATCGAAGAAACCGCATCAGACGACGGTAGTGATCCACCAGCAGCTGACAGTAATGCAGAAACGAATCAAAATTCAAACCATCTTCCGTTACCCTCGAACCTAAACCGTATCTCAAGAGAACGACGCCTTGGGATCCAAAGAAGAAACCGTATTCTTATGACTTTCCGTGAATCGTGAAGGTGATTAGTTTTAACGATATGACTATCATTATTGTTTGTAACTATATTGTGTGTGAATATAGCCTATTGGATTAAATTCTCTTAACTGATTTTGGAGGATTTCGGTAAATAATTAATGACTTAACAATACTTATCAATATACTCTTTAGTTCTTTAAATATTAAAGTATAATACGAAAATGAATAATTGGTAAGTAATACAATACTTACCAATGTAATTATAGTAAATAATACGAAATCTCTATTTCCATTATTTATGGGATATACATCAGGGTTGGGCGCGAATCCGAAATTCAGGGATGCACAAGGGGCTACATGTATGCATGCTGATACAGTGACTACGATAAATTTGCTTTATTTTGTATGGGTACAATGCGTCATGATAAACCCATCTCTCAACCACTGAAAACAATTTCTGAGAAACACATCTTTATTCTAGTTCTTTTTCCAGTTTCCTAATTTTCAATCGCAAGTATTTGTTCGTCAATTTCTGACCTTCGATTTGAAGGTCTCTTAACTCTAAATCTCGGGAGATCAATTCCTCACTCGGTCGTTTCTTTCCTTCCTTTTTACTCATAAGTATATCTGATGATAGACCCAAAGTCAGGCCTTCATCAGAAGCTGACCCTTGAGCAGCTTCGACAGACGTTGTCGGATCTTCTAGCGGGTTTGAAGCAGCTGCAAACCGCAGTACTATATCTGAAACCAACAAACATATATGTCTTATTGCATATTCATTAAAATGATAGTTAATAAATAATAATAAATTAATTGATAATGAGTAACAGTTAGTAACAGTATGACTACTAGTTCATTAATATTTCAAAATCATTCATCAAAAATCATAATTCAATTCAATAGTGAAAAGGTATATACCTGTTTTTTCACGCGGGTTTTCTTCAATTGGTGCTCTTTCAATGAGTTGTGGATCCGTTTCTGGAACCCCGAGTCCAACAACAGCTGGAGATTCTTTTCCCAATATGTCGAGAACTAAATTGTCAATCTCAGTTAATACCACTCGCCCCTCTCCGGATGTATCTCTCTTCTTCTTCTTTTCCTGCAAGTAAGAAACATAAAATGTGAAACGGATATTGTAGACATAGACATGTATAGGAGAATTCTCAACTTACCAATGTCCTTTTTCGAATATTTCCAAATGTTGTATCTCTCAAATAGTCACCATTTTTTCCTACTGGATAGCCCAAAGCAGCTAAGTCCCCATGGATGTCATTCCAGGTTTTTTTTCTCGATTCTTTTGTACGACCCTTTGATTCGTCAAACTTTCCAAATAGTATATCTTTATTCTCCAAAATTTTCCTTAGTAACATTAACTTTCCATTAAATTCGAACTTAGGACCCATTCTTTCTTGAAAAAGCAAAACCACAGCTTACAAAACACGTCGAACTAATGTATCAGTAATTCATTTTACGGACTTTCAAATGTACATGTATCTTCGAATCCACGTTGTCTGCGCCATAATTTGATGCTCTTCATTTGTGACTTTTCTCATTTAAAAGCTTAATATCATATTTATTTAATGCCATAATAACAAGTAATTCCTTATTTAATAAAATATAAATGCTACATTTGTATACTATCAAAATTAAAATGTATGACGGTAAGTATTTGAGCCGAAATTCCTTTTTATTTTCTCTTTGATGCATTTTACAATGAGTGACCAATCAGAATCACAGAATTATATTGTTTAATTGTGTCACTTTGCTAGAAGTGCAAACTGATTCAAACTAATGGCACATGCAGGAACTTAATAAGTGGGCAAAAAGAAATTTTTGATACCTTACAGAGATAGGAAAAATAGTCGTGCGTCGCTTGCGGATTGCTCTGAATTCCTTCAAAATGCTCCGATCGCCACGATTCCTTCAGATTCGAAGAATTCAGATCATTGCGCAAAAGTTTTCTCGATAATGTTAGGTCCTCCGATCACTTTAAAAAAAGTTAGCAGGCGCACGAAAAAACGTTCACAAACTTCTCTGTAGAACTTGACATCGTCTGTGTCTCTTTGCTGTGTGATCCGGTTGCTAACAGTCACTGAAACTTTGCACAATTTTGCGTTTTTAATGTTGAACTGGCTGCTCATTGTTCGATTTCTATGGTATTATGTCAGCAGATTGTGCCATTTCATTTACGTTACATGTTCCAATGTTTCCCTTCTAGTCAAACAGAAGAAGAGACGACCTGTCTAATTCTGTGATCAAAATAGCTGATTTCGTGACGGTCAACAAATCCATCAACTTGTCATATTTTGACTAGTCTTCGCTAGTCAAGTCGAAAGACAGAAATCATGGTCACTGGTCAAGCTACTTGTCACAATTCACTCATTACTGGTCATTATGACTAGAAGTTGAAGAATTGGCCCCTGGTCATTCAAAAATAAAATCGCGCGATTGATTACATCGCACAATTAATCGAGCGGATCGGAATCGTCTATCTGCGCCCACCAGTGATTTTAATAGGCTACCAATCGATATTAACAATAACTCACAGGCAATGAACGTGATTGATGCAACATGACAACGATCAATGATCAAAGATAAATGTCAGACTAAAACCAAAGTAAACTAACGTCACGAAATTTTGGTACGCCCCTCGAACAAAGAATAGAAGTCATTTTGAATCTGCGAGCTGAAAGCTTGGGTTTTCGTCACCTTAGTGCATTCCGAATGCAACTCATCCGCAACGAGATCGATTTCTACTTATTATAAAAAGCGTATGCGTTTTTATCATGTATTAAACAGCAATTACACACCAATAACAAGCAATGTAAAATGCGCTATGAAAGGACTCAGGATCCCAGGATATCGTATGCCAATTTTAAACTTCGCATTGAAGCTACGGAGTTCCTCCAGGAAAATTCAAGTAACTGATGACAGTCAAACGTGATTTCACGCCACCACAAGGATAATCTTTTTCCTATATTGTTTTGTACATAAACATGCGTGTACTTAGGAATTGATAAGAGCAAAACTTAGTGCTAAATTCTGCTTTTCATGATGCTACTTACATGCATGCTTACTTACTTACTGCATGCTACTTACTTGCATGCCACTTACATCTTCACGAATTTCTGCCATCCATCAGCATCTCCGATGTTCACACTTTGATCAGTGTACAACACTAGCTTACACAATTCAGAGCGTGCAAGAAAGTAGAAACCAACGCACCAGTCATATTCTTCTTCTGAACATTGGACTGCGCAATCATTAACGTTTTTCATATTCAGAACATCTCGTGTGCATCCTCCGTTGCCTGCATAATCATCCGGGTCGGAGAATGCAACAACTGGAACCTGACGGTATTGATGCGATCGTTGAGTCTGCCAAGTGGGATGCAATCCTTGACGTGGTTGACACATAGGAATCGGCCACCAACGTGGATCTGAGTCTTGCCTTGACACGTCTCCATATAAAAAATTATGTTTCATCTTGATTACATAATCTGAAGACTTACCAAAATTCCCTGGTTCATCACGACCCCATGCCAAATTGCATGAGCACGGTGTGATACGGCCGTTCGTCCATCTCCAACCACGGCGATGCGTTCCTCTCTCACTGAGAAGGTCAGTCAATCCGATAAAGAAATGGTTTCCAACTGCAAGATCCTTGCGATTGAGGTTAATAGCATTCTAACCAGTTACCAATTCGCCATCGACCTTGCCGCAGAATCGTTGTGCTTCACACCAGTTGACTTTAACACTTGTGTTCCAATATAAGCACACTCCATAACGTTTTATGAAAGGACTTGAACAAGGCTTTGATAAAGTGACATAAAGTAATGTCAAGAATATAACAAGTAACTCGATGGAAGCGAAGTGTGACATGAATATTCAAATTAAACGAGACTTTTTGACTATTTGAAATAAGACAGCCGTTTATGCTGCGACTGCATGTGGTGAAACATGTGATAGTTTTCAACACAGTTCTGTAATATTGCCAAGTTAATGTACTGAAATGTATTACTTTTTTATTCACACAAGCCACTTTTTGCCATAGGCAACGCGACAGTTCACGTCTCAAATTAACAGAAGAACATGGAGCGTATATATCTGCTTGCTTAATGTGACAATTTGTAGTAATATACTTACGGCAGAACTTGCTGGTGACTCTGAACAGGTTTTATTACATTGCAGAATTAATTGCGAACATGACTGATATACAGTAATGCAACATAACATTCCTATCAGAAGACTAAATTGAAAATATATCAAAGGAGATACAACAGAGAGAGACAATATTCCATTTGCCTATGGGGATTTTGTGCACTGTCTCAAATCCATCAAGTCAGCATTTGAAAAAATTATTTTTTGACACCAGAAATGGGAATGTCTTCAAGACAGGTTGCTTTGCTAGCATCTCTTCCTGCGCTGATCATTGTAAAGCAATTGCAAAACAAATATAGAACCTACAAATGCAAAAATTACCATGCAATCATGTAAACAGAAGTCAGATATTCTGTACATGTGCAGAGTCTATTTCACATCACTGATTTAGTGCTATCGGCGTGATAGTAGGCGTGCATTTCCTGCTCTTAGACCCGCATCTGCAACTTGCAAAGCAAAAATGCATGTGAACTATCAAATTTAATTCTAATTTAACTGATGTAAGCAATAGAATACCACAAGATGTCTTCGAGCCTGCAGACGGCGGAAAATCACGAAATAGACAATGGAATGTATTATTTAGAATTATAAAAATAATTTCTTATAAAAAGAATTCAAACACTAATATAATTATTCACAATGCATTCTTCTTGATAATTCTTGAATAACCAATTAAATAATTTTTACTTATTCACAGTAATAATTGCTACGTTTGGATATCTTGGTCGGCAGCCTATGTACAAATGTCTCGTGAATGCTACTTCATGAGTTAATGCTGGTTAATTATTCGTTTTCAAAATGCACTTGCTGATTAATAGATGGATATAATCTTGACATTTTTTTAATCTCTGCATTTGCCTTTAATTCATTAACAGAGGAACAAGTTCTGAATATTAGGCGGATTGAAGAGCTTTGATTGGAACAAAACAGATGAAAAATCGAATTGTATGAGTAACAGAAGAGACAAATCAACTGCATTTTATTCTGTGCTTGAAATTTTAACTTTAACACATTCGCTGCCAATGACGAATTGACTCGTTAAAGGCGCTTTGTCCCCATTGCCAAAGCGAGTTAGCTCGTCGATCGATGCAACAATCAGCACTATCTTCTCAGTTATTTGGCATATAAGTTCTCGCAATTATATATAACAATGTGAGGCATGTATGGACATTGCTATCTATATTAAAAGATACAAATGTATATATCAAATATCTGACTACTAGTATTCGGAGTCTATTAGGATAGCACAAGTAGGCTACATTTAAATAAATGTTAATCTTGTACCGATGCCTGAATATCCTACGGTTTTGATGTGATGGTTAATTCTGACTACAGTGGTCTTAGAAAGACCTTGAAGATAGCTAGTATTTGGTCATGAGCCTCGAAATATAACATCAATCGCTTAATTACCGTACAGACAGAATTTATCTGCAATTAGACGTGATCAAGCTATAAGTGAGTTAACTCACCATTGACAATGGAGACAGGTGATTTACTTCCATTGTCAATGACGAGTTCATTTGTATTTTTCAAATTCAAACAAATCATTTGAATCTTTCATTAGTAAGTTCAAATGCATATTTTTGGGATATCTTCAATCATTATGATACAATAGTTTTCTTTGGCAATTGGCTAACACAATGATTTTAGTCCCACACGTGTTTAGTCATCTAGTCCAAGAATGTAGGAATCATAGTAATCAATTCCAGGCAAGATTTCCGGGCGCGTAGCGCCCAGGAAATCTTGCCTAGGAATTGAACACTATGATTCCTATTGTTACTAGCTAAGATATCTACTAAGATTTTTTGTAAGATATCATGAGTATAGTTATCCAGATCTCCTTGCTAGGAAGCATGATATTTTTAGCATTATCAAATTCAATGACTACCAGCATTTTTTATCAGTGTCACAGAAATGGATTGCAATGCATAATCTCATGTGATGCAAGATCCAATTTCATGGTTAGTGTAGGCATACATGCGCAGTTCTGGAACATGGATATGTCAATATTTTTTGAAATTTGATTTGATTTAAACAGTAACTCATTTGCATTTTCCTATTGACTTAAGAATGGCTGGCTTATTGAACTTGGATAATATACCAAACAAGCAAATTTCAGGATTAGGTGATGAAGAACTAGAATGGGTTAAGAGTGAAAGTAATGATCGATATGTGGTTGAGTTGGATTATGAAATATTTAAGGATCTTAATGACCTTGGATTTGAAGGTATGGATGCGGATGAGTTCGAACACTTGGAGAATGATATTATGATGGAAATGGATGACGCAGAGGAGGCAGGAATACCGAACTCTACTAAAATAAGCACAACCCAATACGTGAACAAGCTTAAAACATTTTTGTGTTCTAAAGGTTTATCCGAAAAGATAGAAACAATGCCAGCATCATTTTTTAATAACTACCTTTGTTTATTCTATTTTAATTTACGTTGTAAGGACGGTAAACCACATGCACCGCGTAGTTTGATTGGAATTCGTGCAGGAATTCACAGATACTTGACCAGCCCGAAAATCAATCGCAAAATAAATATCTTGACGGATGCAGAATTTACAAGAGCAAACTCGATGCTGAAAACCATGATTGGAAAATGGTTGCGCGAAGGAAAGAAAAGTAAGAGATTTGCAGCTAGTGAAAAACAAGATATGATAAAATTAAGACAATATTTTGATCGTCGCACACCGGAGAAACTACAACAAGAAGTGTGGTTTAATTTTATGTATTATTTTGGCTTCCGGGGGAGGGAAATGATTGCGCAACTTGAAATGTGTTCATTCAATGTGGATAATTATAAAAAGCAAAGACAATATTTATACGTAAATCATCGAACACTATCCAAAAATATAAAAGCTTCCCTGAGTCAAAAAGAATTTGAAAATCTTGCAAATGCGATAATGTATGATGCTCCTAATAATGAATGTGCTTGTCCAGTCACAGCATTCCTTCTCTACAAATCGAAATGCTCATCGTCAAATAACTTCTTACTTCCGAAACCTTCAGTAAATTGGAAAACATCTGCAAAATGGTACTGCGATTCCCGCAACTTGGGTAAAAATAAAATTTGCGAGCTGATGAAGTCAATTTCTATTTCTGCTAACCTGAGCAAAATTTATACAAATCACTGTGTGCGCGTAACTGTCGTCAGTTAGCTGGATTCACAGGGATTCAATTCAGCTCAAATTTCGTCCGTCACTGGACACAAAAATTGTGACAGTGTTACATGATACGTTCGACGTCGAGATTCTGAAAAAAGACATATTTCAGATGCACTTACCTCAGGAATGGCATTAGAAAATAGAACAAGGGACGATAAAGAAATGAATCTAATTTTAACTAACGAAATTGGAAGTAGAACAATCGAAGCACATCGTGGAGCAACAATACATGTACATCTTGATGATCAGTTTAAAGACTGTAATTTTAACTTTCATTCTTAGTCATTGACTTTATTTATTTTGTTAATCCAATGTTTACAAGAGTTTTATCTTGAATGTGTTAGATCTTCATTGCATCAATAGAAATTTTCAAGGGTAACAATGCCTTTTCAAAGTAATCATAGTAGGCTAATCGCCTCTAGAGCTAGTAACAATATTGTATTAACCTATTCAGCACCATAAGTAATTACATGTAAACTATGCCAGATTATCTAGTAATTTCTTCTATCTAAAGTTTTGGTTAAATTTCATGGCCATCCCTATCCCTGGAAATCCGGGGTAGGTTAACAAATCATAGACATTTTTCTGTAATCAAAAACCAATAATTTCTTACGATGAGCCACGGACTATTAAGATATCTACATAGATAACTTAGTAGTCGTCCCTGGATCAGCTCACACAAGGTAAGTAGATACAGACGATTGAAACAAACATAGAAGTTTTTTATTAAAAGTCAATGACGTAAATAGGGCAAAAATTCACAATTTCAGAATTCAAAGTTCATCGTTGTGTTATCAGGCTGTTAAGCAGTCAGCATTTTCTGGTTTATATTCAGATCCGAACAGACAGCAGTAACTCTGTACGGCGAAATACTTGCTGCCCTTTTGCCATCATCAGCCAATAGATACTGGAAATACTTGTCAAGGAGAGGCAACAAAGGCAATCGAAGATGAGTCAGTTACAATTTAATATTTTTGTAGCCATCCTTAATCACTTGTCTTCAACATAAGACACGTCTACTCAGTTACAACGGTGACTGGTGATTTTTTTTGAGCAATGGTGAAAAATCTTCTATTAAAATTATTGATCCCATAAAAATTAAATAGGGTCCTGACTCCTGACGCTATCGCGTATTCACGATATATCTAAGGACATGCGCAAAAGATACGAAAGTAGTGACCAGCGAACAGTGGACAACAGTTTTCTATGCTGTACCGATCTATAAGCATGTATGTGATGTTATATGAATTGAATTTCATTGAATACTATAAAGAATTTGCATAAATATCTCAGACTGTATATCTCAGAAATGTTAGTTTTTCACAGACTTTGAAGCAAATAGGAAGATGCAAATATTTAAAAAAATTGATTTAAATATTGTCAGTTGAAGTTCTCAATAATCGTACAACCATATAGGCAATGTCAAATGAATTATGAGTATTATTTGACCGCAGCTTTCTACAGAAGTGCATGTAGTGCATGTAGGCGCGAAAGCTATTATTTATCATGATACAGCTCATGTACAAAAATTTAAAAAACTCATAAATAATATTGCAGTAGGTATCAAAATTACCAAGTTCTAGGTTTTTCTTTAACTCTTAATCAATTAGCTTATGTTAAATAAGAAAACATTTTTACCGTAAGTCTTGTCTGTCATTTTAATAATTCATGCTACAGTTGCCCGGCGACCGCTCTGATTCGAGTAGACTGTGATGTTATGCGCTGGTTGGTGCTGTAGTGGCATACAAATCATTAAATAATTCTTCAAAATTGTATCATCGAACAGGGAGTCGGACACAGCTTGGTTGTCCATCATCTAACATAAAAGGAAATGCAGAGAAATTGGAAATTCAAATCTATGCGACCTCTATGTGTCAACCGTCCCTGTTAACCTGCCCTGTGAGCATAGAGATAATCTGACATAGTTTAAAACGGATAAACGTGGATTTATTAAGATTTGCTGATATCTCGGTCAATTATTATAGTGAACTGCCCTTGGGCTATGCCATCGGGGCAGTTAACTAGATAATTGTCCTCTTATTTCAGCAAATCTAAAAAATCCCCGTTTATCCATTACTTAAATACTATAATATAGTAATTATCCCGAGCTCTATATCATATTGTTCATAGACATCCCTGTACTGGCTCCATGAACTACTCTGTTCAATGGACTACTGGTGCAGACTTCTATGGAAAAAATCATGCATTGCAACAGATAATGCATAGATTTCTTCGGTCATTACTTGTCATAATAACCTCTAGCCTTCGGCTCTCGGTAATTATAGCAAAAAAGACCTCGAATTTATGCATTATCTATTACTTAGTTATTGACATATCAATTCGAGACACCTTGCAATGTCTTTCTGGGATGTGAGTAAGAAAATATTGCTTAAAGTTTAAATTCGTATACTCCATGGATGAAAACATCCTAGAATAGGCCTATGTCACTGAAACCGTTCATGAATGAAAATCTCTCTCAAAAAACACAGTGAAACATCACATTAAGAACACGTTGCACAAGTGAGTGACTCCAGTGAATTCATTGAACATTGGACACACCGCCGTCTTTAGGTGTCGAATGTCGCTAAAATGTTGAGCTCCACCAATGTTGCTCGTTCTCCTTCACTTTAGATAACTTGCGAATTGGGGGGACAATCCTCTTTCTGCTTGAGAAATTTACTTGTATGCTCATCACCGAACACCTCTTTGAACTGCAACATTGTGGTCCAGGGAATTGTTAATTGTAGACAGTGTAAACATTTACAACTGCTAAGTCCATAAAATCGAAGAACACTCCGAGGTAAATCTGAATTTCACTTTTCCATGATTATACGACGTTCGCTGATCAACAAGGTCCACTCCGCCCATCCACATATTGCAGTTATCGACAACTTTGGGACAAACAACTCTGATTTTCACACCTGACCCTTTTTGTCTCCGAAGCATATTGATCTCACCCTTGTTTTCCTCCACTTCCGAGGCAAGAAGAATGACTATTGTAACGAAAAACAAACAGAAGATTAGTGATTTCTAAATACTTAGAAAGTTGGATAAGTAAACCTTACTTGTCATCTCTCCTTTTTCAGGCCATTATGTCATTAGAATACAAGATATGATACTCACCTCTTCGCACGTATTTGTCATTCTAAAATGAAGCATTGTTAAAAGTAATGTACATACATCAAACCAGTTTGTTGTTAATTTCATTGTGATCAATGAATTATATGCTATACATGTACATGCTAAGCACAGGCTAGCTGACACTCCGCAATCTTTATGATTACCAATTATATACAAAGAAGGAAGCATCTTAGAACAAATTCTGCTTCACAATGAATATCAGGTCGTCTATCAGTTCGAAGAATGAAGAATTGATTTATCACTTTTAAGAGTTGAGTGATCCCGACGTGTTATTCAAATCCATGACATGAGATAAATGACACGGAGAGATTTCTCATTTCGAGACTCATTGAACTTCCGATTAGATATTTAGCAATATTGATAAATCATAATATCAAACTTGCCGTGTTTGTGATTAATCCGTCGACACCGAGAATCCGTAATTTGGTTTTTCTTCGACAACGATTTGCAGCAAGTGTAGGCTTCTATGCAATTTAGTAAATAATTTTTCCTTTCAGCCTTTTATTTGCAGTTCATTTTCTTAATGTCTTGTTCATGGCTGTTATTACATCACTATCGGCTATCGCACAATAATGCTAAGCTATAGGCGGTCGAGGTCTACATTGTCCAGCGCCCTCAATCCGCATTAAATGCTGATTACCTTACGGATCCATTAGTCTGTATGAGTGATTTAACTTTGACGATTATAAATCAAGAAACTTTTTTTAAGAATGTACACAGCAGAAAATGACATTTGAACTCACCCTTTTCAGCATACTGTCCTACTCCTCTGTTGTCATCTTCCTCTTCGCTTTCTGCTATTATGAACAAAGCAGAATATTTCAATAGTGACAAATTTAGGCATCCTGATCAGATTTACCTTGTTCTGATAGTTCCTTTTGAGCCTCCTTTAACTCATCACGTATTGGTTATAGTCACCTCGCAATCTTTTTTCATATTCTTCAAAACCTACAGAGGTCGCTGGAATTTCTTCTGTTATCCTTCGTTCTTCTTCAACAGGTGGCACTCCCGGCGGAGCAGGTGGGACTTCCTTTTCCGAGGTTTCCTTAAGCAGGTCATCTTGCAATTCTGCTTCGTTGGCATCATCTGAAAAGAAATTGCCAGCAAATGGTTTTCTGTCGGTACAAATGATGTAAAAGAAGCTTCCTCGCCCCGATTTCAACAGCGGGGGCAATTGAGTGATTGAAATGTTGTACAAAATATTTGATGATAATCCTATGCCCCATCAAGACTTTCAAGCTATTTCTTTGGAAATGGGAAGATTTTTATCTGATGGAATTGCCACATGGGATTAATATATGTGAAATACAAAATAATAATTATTATGTGAAATACAGGTTAAAACCCATCAAAAGCTCTGTATCATGTCTACAGGAAACATTTAGATGCAATCACTAGCCTCGTCACAATATGGCATTGACATCAGAAATGAATAACAACAGATTGAGTTTGATGAGTCATGACAGTGTTGAAGGAACATCCTTGCAATAATAAAAGCTTATATGTTAGACGATAGTTATGTGGATCGAATTCGAGAACCAGGAAATGCCAACAATTATACTTAAGGTTTTATAAATGACTGTGAAACCGTGGTGTGGTTTAGCCTGCTGTGCATGCAGGCCAATTTATTGATGAATTTTTAATTGCTGCAGGTACTTGAAGTTGTTTGCAGAAATAATGAGTATATTTCCCAATTTTCATTCGTTTGGTATTTGTGAACCATTTATTTATCGAACATGGCTGTAGATATTTACCGCTTTTTCTATCAATCTTATAGTACACAAATTTTGAGCTTGCAAGATACTAGCAAAACTGCATAGGCAATGTAGGCTATGAGAATGCCATTCGTAACGGGCAAGGCCGATCAATGTGAGTAACAAAGTTGGGCATAATTTAAGTAAATCAAACATAAATAACATTCGCATATGTACCTTTATGTGCATGAAAAACCGGTTCCTGGCGGCTTCACCGAAAAGCGCAAACTTCAACCGTGAAAAGAAAAGAACGATTACTATAAATTATTTTGATCGCCATTGATCGTTGAAATTTACAAACAAAATTAATGGTCCGGCCTCGCTACAACTTCGGGACTGGTGCAATTCGATTCAGCGTGGTCCAACCTATCTAAGCGGATCTAACTAAGAAGATAGGTGGGATTCTATCTTAGAAAAAGCCATAGATTTGTTTATCAGCATGATAACAGATTTGTGCTCGGTTGTAGACTCTATTTCATTTCGTCTTAGTTTTTACTTCTGAAGATCCGGCGAATGAAAGGAAAATGTCAAATATGTATGCTGCAGATCTCGTTTATTAAGCTTGTTAGATGCCCACTGCTTTAGTGGTTCACATTTGCCAATTCAGGACCAAAATTACAACATGCTCAAAGTCTTTTCTCTCCAAATTTGCTATGACTAAGATAGAAGACAGAGCGAATTTATTGTAATTGTGATAATACGCCGAAATATCAATTTGATATTCAGGCTATGATCCCCTAAATGTCAGAATTGCCTCCCCCTATGATGGAAGACATAACTAAAATCATATACTAGATGATGTGTATAATAAATGGTTGCAGCTGTAAATAGATCGCCTTTTAAATCGCTTAATTGACGCTCCGCTGGCTGCAGACCCCGTCTTCACTCGTGAGCGGGAGTTATCTGTCCATAGACAAGGCAAGTTTTATAATCCTTCCCTTTCCCGCTGCAGCGAGATGTAATTGCTTTTGCTGACAAGCGCACATACGTACATGTGAATGATAATGATAATGATGATGAACTGAAGTGAATTATAGTGGTGCTCAAATAAATAACTTTCAGACAATAAAGTAATCATTAATCTGTAACAAGTGATTAGTTTAAAGTTACAATTTAAAAACATTTCTATCGTCTCGAAACTATAGGCCTAAAATAGGCATACTTATATAGCCATGTTTTAGAAGTTTTCATGATCAGATCAGTGACATGTCATATGTAGAGGCCCATTTATATTGTACATAAGGAATTACAATTTCTCATTGCCTGATGAGATACATAAACTTTCAGAACCCCCCTTAGGGAAAATTTCCCCCTGAACCACTAGGAGTGGATAAAACACTGATGCGTTAATATTGGCGCAGTGGAACATCGTGCGCATGAATCGATTGAGAGAAATCCTAGTACTATGAAGCAGTTATTTTCAATAAGTCATTTTGTTTGAAACGAGTTTCACTTTGATACGGCTGATACGGCACCAGGTTATATTTCAAAGCTGCCGCCAGTTTCATGTAAGTGCTGACTGAAGTCAATAGCTTTCAAGCTGAGAACAATGATCCGCAACACGTGGTTAAGGAGATTATAAGTTAAAGAGAGCTTGTGCTAAATGTATGCCGTGGGAAGAACATAAAAAGACAACATTCCAAATTTTCATCTCGGTTGATTCCTGATCTTTGATTGGGGTAATGCCGTGCTCTTTTCAACAACTTTCGGGCAGGTACGTGTACACAGCGCATTGCTACCTGGCATGCTTTTATGATTAATGCTAATTAATGATTAATTCAATTTTTCGCATCATTTCTCATCAAACAAAAAAGAAACATTACAGGAATTCTTAATCAGATCCTTCGATATCCACGCGCAAGACCGGTAGGCTAGATTGCAACTGTTTATCAGAAAGCGAAACCTGAAGGGTAGGCCTCCTGATCCTAACATCTTTTTATATTGGGGAACATCCAAATGTAGTAATTTGGAGAAAATGCACACAATTTTTAACTAACTTACTAAGTACTGACCAAATCATCCGACTTAATATTATTAAATGCTTTGCAAGTATTGAGTAAGTTACTTGCCATCTGCTCGGCAACTTAATAAGATAACCTTAACCCTTATACAGGGTGCGGCAGAAAAACCAAGTGTTTTTAATTACGCTATATTTCAGTACATATTGGAACAAAATAGAAATAACTTATGTATACATGTTCTTTGGATCATGGCATTTACGTTTTTGTCCATATTGGACATCAATTTCATATTTTTAGAAGTAGATTTTTTAACTTAAAATTATAGATAGCTCTTTCATGCACTTAATGAAATTATATCGGAGAATAAACCTAAGTGTTTTGAAAACAAAAGCTTTTAACATAATATTCATTTTTTGAAAATACAAATATCATGACAAGCAGAAATAACATCAAAATTACGAATGGAAAATAACATCACTCATGTGATGACCGTTCTCTTTAACGCAACAACGAAGACGCTCTTGAAAGTTAGTTTCGACTCGCTCAAGCATATTCACACCGACTGATGCGATTTGATTCCTTATTGAATTCTTCAATTCATCGAGAGTGCGGGGTTTGTCCTTATAAACTAAGGACTTAAGCCAACCCCAAAGAAAGAAATCACAAATCGATAAATCAGGCGAGCGAGGTGGCCATACAATGTCACCAGATTTGGAAATGAGTCGATTTGGGAACAGCTCACGAAGAACACTAATTGTTTTTGTAGCAGTATGTGCTGTTGCGCCATCTTGTTGAAACCAGAGAGATCGACGATTGAGACGGCGTCTTCTCAGCTCCGAGATGAGAAACGTTTTCACCATATTGACGTAACGCTCAGATGTCACGGTTACCGTAACTCCTCCTTCTTCAAAGAAGTAAGGTCCGATGATGCCAAATCTTCCAACTGCACACCATACGGTCACCTTGGGGCTGTGTAAAGGTGTTTCATGAGTAAGCCGGGGATTCTCCGATGACCAGTATCTGCAGTTTTGCTTATTGACAGAGCCATTAAGGTGGAAGTGTGCTTCGTCACTCATCGCGATCTTCAAATCCTCATTTTCATAGAGAGCAAGCATGTCCTGTGCAAACTTCAATCGTTGGGGATAATCATTCGTGTTCAGTTCGTTTACTATCGCCATTTTGTATGGATGAAAGTTAAGATCTTCATGCAAAATTCGTCTCATCGTTCGATCACTGATTCCCATTGCAACCGCTTG
This sequence comes from Prostheceraeus crozeri, assembly GCA_907163375.1. Taxonomy (NCBI): domain Eukaryota; kingdom Metazoa; phylum Platyhelminthes; order Polycladida; family Euryleptidae; genus Prostheceraeus; species Prostheceraeus crozeri. The sequence continues at coordinate 34,442 of CAJQUW010010480.1, forward strand.
CCTTCTAACTGACCGGTCCGGACTTCGCTCCACCGCTTCTCTGACTCTGTCAATATTCTGTTGAGTCCGCACTTCACACATTCGCCCTGGTGGTGTTTTCTTCATTAGCGATCCTTGCGTACGAAGATTATTCACCCATCTTAAGATGGTGTCCCGAGAAGGCACTGAATCATTTCTATTGATATTGAAGTAGCGGCGGAACTCACGCTGGACAATGGTCACAGATTCATTGCATTTTCCGAAACTGTCGTACACAAAGATGCGATGTTCTAAAGTTCAATCAGTCATTCTCTCAGACTTGTTGCTGCTAATGGTTCTTCAAGTTTGCGTGAACTGTTTTAAAACTGTTAATTTCTAACGTTTATTGACATTCAAGATATCGATTGAATCTTGATCACTATGCATAATAAAGTGAATGTGTTAAAAGCTTTTTTTCAACGCACTTAGGTTCTTACTGTAACATCGTTTCATTAAGTGCATAAAAGGGGGAAATGACTATAATTATTAGGTTAAAAAAACTGCTACAAAAAATAATAAATTGTGGTCCAATGTGGACAAAAACGTAAATGCTATGACCTAAAGAACACATTGACATCAGTTATTTCTATTTTATTTCTAAATGTAATGAGATACAGCGAAATTAAAAACACTTGGTTTTTCTGCCGCACCCTGTATAACCCTTAAGCAAATTGACGATTCGCAGACAAGTTGATTAACATAAATATATTTATATAGTGCTTCGATATCGCCCAGTATCCCCTACTCCAAACCATTTCCCATCAGTTTCTCCTATTTTCCTGTTCTAATTTATTGTTCTGGTCATAACTCTGATGCTTGACCGCGTGCCAAGAAATCCGATGTATACAGGTTTTTAAAAACCTTCCTCCATACCACTATAATTAACAACAGTATGAATTATTTCAAAGTACTTGCGTTAATTTCTCCTACGCCTATGTACAGCAGCCAATTTTTTGAGAAACAAAAATGCTAAAACATTTTAATTGATTACATTGAATGCAGATGTATCAGCAAATGTGGTTAAGGTACATAACTTACAATTTATAAAAAGAAGTATAAGTGTTCCGTCATTGCAACTATCCCCGTAAAGTGCATTTTGTTATGAAGATTCAACGTTGTCAAACTGCAAACATTTGACTTTGATTTTTATTGCCTTGCGCTGGGTTAGCAGAAGATGCGACTAATTCTAATCCGCTTTCGCAGTAGGCCTATATTAATTTGACATTACAATCTAGCTACTTATTAGAAATTCATTCGCTAATCTCACAAGCTTAAATGCACATGCTTAGAGTAAGACTCAGAATTAATTAAATTCCCAATGTGTATGCAGTTTCCATTACTATTAAATAAAATTGAGTTGAGACCCATTTGTGCCAAATGCAAATTTTGCAGTTTGAAGAAATTGCCACAGAATTGACTGATCATGAAAGCAATATATTCTTAGAAGGAATAATAGTATTTTACAAATCTTCGTGTCATGACAACCTTGTGGAGGTAATGCTTGCTAAATATATGTTGCTAATGAATAAGCGATTATTACTATAATGCTCGGTCTTATTAATAAGAGTATTTTCTTAAGCGTGATCATGTCACAAACTGCCTGCCACTGAAAGAGCAAAATAGCACAATCAAAGACAACGATTATAATTAACTTAAAAAGATCTAAATGGGTGCACATTACTATTCGAATTCAAGAAATGAATTTAGTGAATTTTAAAATCATGCCGATGAAAATTTAATTAAAAACTTGAAATTTCAGCCAAGAAGCACAATAAGATCTCAACATTTCTATAACAACTTTCATTATAATGCGGTTCATGTGATGATTGATGTCTTGATGAATGCGCCGAGATTGCGTGTGAGACATTTGTCAAGCAAATTGAATCATGCTTACCCTCACATCTGTTTATCATGGATTGTCATAACTATTCTGAAAGTCATAATATCTGACTTCATGCAATACCATAGTGGCCAAAATATTAGCCCACCCTTAGATTTACCTAAAGTATAAAGCGATACGATTAAGCGTCTTCTGTCGTGTTCTTTTCATTTGAATACGATATCTATGATTTCATAAATGAGTCATTAATGATGGTCTGATGCAGTGAAATCTGTTTACTTCGATTTGACGTGATCACAGATTTGAATTTCGAATTTTTGAATCAGAATGGAAATGATTCAGAATTCCACTTTTCGTTCATTTCTTCGCATTATGGGTTGCAAGAAAGACATCACAGACTTTTGTCGAGGACAGATAAGTGCATATGCCAAAATGAATCTATCTCATGCTGACATTGCACGTCGATTAAAGATTTCACGGCGATCTGTGAAGAGACACTTGGATCGAGAATCATTGGGGCTACCGGTAACCAACAATCGCTATCTTTCCGGCAGGAAGAGGTGTACGACCGATAGAGAGGACAGATTCATCAAGTCTCTTGTTACCAAAGACCCTACAAAGCCATCTGCAAACATCGCTCACGCTGCATCAGAACTTAACATCTCCGTGAGTGATCGCACTATCCGTCGTAGATTAACAGATGATTTCAATCTACCAGCAAGGAGACCTTCAAAGAAACCGTTATTAACAGAGAAACAGAGACTGGCTCGAATCAAGTTCTGTAATCTTCACAAGGATAAATCGCCGGACTGGTGGGAGAATGTGATGTTTACTGATGAATCTACATTTCAACAAGTTCGAAGCTGCGGATATAACTACATTCGAAGACCACCGAACCGAAGGTACGATCCGAAATTTACGATCAAAACCGTGAAACATCCTCCGTCAATCATGTGTTGGGGCGCCATTACTGCCAAAGGTCGGGCTGGTATTGCATTCCTGGAGAAAGGGAAACGACTAAATTCTCAAGGTTATATCGAAATTCTCGATGAGAAAGTGAAATTGCACATGAATATCCATGGAGTGACTTACTTTCAACAAGACTCCGCACCCTGTCACGTATCAAAAGTGACTAAAAGGTGGTTCGTCGATAATCAAGTTCAACTACTGGAAAACTGGCCGGCGAATTCCCCGGATCTCAATGTCATCGAGAATTGCTGGTCTGTAATGAAGTCAAAAGTCAATCTTCATTGTCCTTCTTCCGAAAGTGATCTTCTTCGGATTTTGAAATCTGTTTGGATCTCCGAAATATCTCCGGAATACTGTCGGCGATTGGTAAGATCCATGCCATCGCGCATCCAAGCTGTCCTTGATAACAGAGGTTATCCTACCAAATATTGATTCTAGTGATCTTCTTACATCATGTTTCTATGAAATAGATTGTTTTCGAATTCAATAAATGATAGTGATGGATATTTTTTGAGTTTTAGTTCCAAATGAGACGGAAACCAAAAACATGATATTTCAGTGGGTGGGCTAATATTTTGGCCACTATGGTAGATAAAGGAATGAAATTTTGTTCCTTTGATACTCAGAAAGGCCACCTGCTTTATAATTATGCATGTTATGATAGTGCATTTACCAAGCTAATCAGTAGAGAAGGAGAAAATATAATGATCACTTATCAGTGTCACCTTCAATCCGAAAGACAAACCTTTGCATCTTCAGGCATTTTCTCAACAATTAATATATTTCGATAATTTTACCGGTGCCTTTTTCAGGCATTTAGTGGAAGTGGGTGATGACTACTTACTAAAAGATGATAAATATCTAATATTTTCTTGCCTTCAGGTAGGTGTCTTTAATTTATCTATCCAAAGTTGATTTGATTTCCTCTCCTCAAGGCACTCATTTATAAATTACCACATAGCCAAGTTCTTACATGCAGTTTGCACTCAACATTTCTCTTAATTAACTCAATTTTCTCACTAATCAGTCTTTATCTTATTGATAACTTTTGATAAATAGCCTGCATGTCGCACCGACATCAGGAGTAAATGAGAATTTTAATTATAGCTGATTTCCGCTGAAAGATTTAAGCTGATTATAGTGCCATCATAGCATAGGAAAATATATGCACTGCATTGAAAGTTATCATACAGAAACGTGGCAAAGTCTTCGAAAAGCACTTTCCAAATAGTTTCAATAAAGAAGCCCTCCAGTAGGACGAATCCATCGATTTGTGAGGATTAGCCTAAAAACACGCTATCACTTTAAGTCCCAAAAGCCTCAGATCAAAAGGTTTGGACTGAAAAGAGCTACAGCAAAAATGCGACACGGGAGTGAATCCCCTTCCTTAGCATGGGCTTAGTGCCTACTATAGACCAACATAATCAAATTATATTTACTTGCATTTGCCTATCCCATTACCGTGTGAAAACCTACATCCCAATTTTTCCATTTGCTTTATAAAAGGTTTTGAACAACTTGTCTTGTTCCTTGCCTTTTCATATGAGTATCCTTTATTAGACCATTGCATGTGTATGATGTAGCTGGCCTATACATTATGTTCAAATATTGATTTACCAACAAGCATAAGGCCTAAAAATGCTGAAATCTTTCTGATGCTTGAACTTTGGTTCATTGGCGAGAAGATAGCGGATGCAATAAATCATCCTTAATGCACTGAAAAAATGACTCGTTTGTGAATTAGAAACAAACGAAGAATCATCGACTTCTGCCTATGCTGTCGCACAATAATTGCATTTATTTGCGCTAGTGTGAAAGAACCAATCACATAATATCAGATAGGCATTGAAGTTTCGCTCACGTTCTTCAAATGGCTGGTTGTACAGAGTTTGGGGAAAAATTCAGTCAGAACAAAGTTAAAAACTTGGGACAAGTTTATTTTTACGACCCAAATTTTTGGAACTTTGGAACACCCAAGGTCCAACCTTGTTGTCAAAATACTCTCACATTGAATACTGTATACTCTGATTGACGATTTTCATTGTGTACCTTTCAATATAAAATCACTTTCATAAAATAACTTGCAATAAAATGATAGAAGGAGAGCCAAAGCTGCAATATATGTTATCAATTATTATATACATGTATATTGTTTTCACTATAATCACCCAATATTTCGGCTGTCACAACCATCACGCCGGCGGCTTTCCTCATCATTTTAGCTGGCTATGTTTATCTGACTGACCACTATTCTTAGTGGTTTGCTGGAGAGTGCATGTCTGGTTGACCTGATCTGGAAATTGAACTATCATGGCTGCTGGCGGCTGCGGTGGGAACCGCCTTTGAAGTGCTATGATCCTTACTTGTGTTGCCAAATATGCCATATACTTTTTAGAAATTTTGAAATCCATACGAACTTGTAAACCTTTGCTCCCCTGAAGCTGTCTGTGACAGCCGAAATATTGGGTGATTATAGGAAAAACAATATATATAATTTGACAACATGTATTGCAGTTTTGGCTCTCCTTCTATTATTTTAATCAATTATGCTGCTGAAACGGAGCTACATTCTACTTCTAACTTACAAAAAATCGTCTTATTAAGACAAGAATCTCCAACTAGTGTTTCAAGCTTCAGAAATTTGATTCTATATAAAAGCATAACAACATTGACATACATGTAGACTGACACCTATAGCCGAGCGGCTGATATTATCAGGGCTAGAACCGGTCACTGGGCCTACCCGACCATAAATTTTGAAGACCGGCTTCGACTTCTCATTATGCCAGTAGGCCGATTTTTTAAATTATCATAATTCATTCTGCAATTAATTGTCCAGTCAATTAAAAGAGTTGCAACATTGTAGGAGCATGTAAATACATTTGTATCAAATATAATGACGCACATGTTACGAGCAGTTTCTTGAAAATTCAACTTTATTTAAAGCGGTAGACGGAATCATTGACTGCAAAACATGTAAATTGAATTACTGACAGTAGTCAATAACAAAGAAGTTCAGGGTCTCAGAATTACTGTCACAACAGAAGAGGGAAATTTACTTAATCAATGCTATTCTATTTAAAGAATCATGCTTATTGAGTGCTCTATTTGTCAACTATAATTTTTATATTGTTACATTATCAAAGGCTGAAATCAAGTAAATGTAGACCTGTCTATCATGTAGATATTCGTTCGATATTGTCGATATGAGATTAATCAAATGTTAAATGCGTTACTTCAACACTACTTCAGTTCTATGATACCTTTTATCCATTTTCATTTGCCTCAACAAAATGCACTTATAGCAAGTTATCTAAGCCATAGTTGAGCTCATAGACACTGCATGTACCTACAGTGCTATAAAAAATGCTCTTTTCTTTTAAGCAAGCAGGAAGCCATAGCTTCTATTCGAATCACTCAAAACTGAAGAGGTTTGCTGGTGTCTGTCTCGTTGTATCAGTGAATTCGTTGGTCATTTAGCTTGCATCAGCATTTTCTTTTGGTGACTGTTAATGATGGTCTATAGAGGATCACAGATGGGCTAAACAAACTGGAGGATTATTCAGCAACCTGTTCGTGAGTAAAGTGATATAATGGTATTGAATGCTTGGTTAGATCGAACAATTCAAAGCTACTGACCTTCACTAGTTTGAGTAGATATCTTGGAAGCGAATGCTATCGGTCTCGCTAGTATCAAGCGAATATAGAGAACGATCTGCCCTTGTCGAATAATTCACAGAAGTGATCGAAACTATGACGCCATCAGATAATAAAAGAAAGAAATCGGTATGCATCATGAAATGCCAGTGTGATAGTCGACTAGTCGCTAGTCGGTGGACAGCCCTAATATCTTATTGTCCAAGTTGAAGGGGTGCAACCTTAACCAACACGCTACAGAGACACCGGACTTGCTCCGGTCAGCCGCTTTTGCCAAAGATAGCAGCAATCCCGGCCACCCATGGAGTGAGCAGCAACTCAGCATTAATTAAATCACCAATGTTAATGTAGCTACGGTCTAATTAAATGAACTCTTGTATTTACAAATCTTTCAAATCACTTTTTTCCTTGGAGAGGTGATTTTCTTTAAAGTAACTTCGATGGAAGTGACTATTACTGAAACAATATGCCTCCAAGGGTATATTTCACGTCTAATCATGTCACAAATTACTTGACACCGAAAGACTGAAATTTCATAATCAAAGACAATTGTCACAATTAGTTTCAATACATGCAAGTAAATGTCTGCAATAATATTCAGATAAAGAGGAAAAACTTAATTTAGTTAATCACAAAATCATACAGTACATCAGAATATTCAATTAATCTACATAAAACTGAATTCTTGCAGAATGTTATGATTCTAGCCTGCGCCATTTATCAATAATGCCACACAATGATTTTCATTGTCAACAGATTGCATTAAGTTTGTTAATGATTGGTGTCTCAGCAAAACAGATCCATTTAGCCTACTGAATAGGAGCTATCAAGCAAATATGTTAAGTTAACAATTTCGAAAATTTTGCTAGTAAAAAGAATAAGTTTTGAATGTTGATATGAATAATTAAATTATAGTACATCATTGAAATTTCTTTGATAATCAACTTCATTCCCTTTTCATTAAGATTCTTTAGCCCATTCTTTTTGACATCTATTAAGTTCATACTTCTGTGCATACTTATTTAATATTAAAATCTGAAGTACCAAATTCCTGGTATTTCAAAACAGGAATAACATGAAAAAAATACTTTTTTGTGAATTGATCAAATATTTTTTTAGACACTGAATATTGACAAAATCCTTTTATACAAGATTATCAAAGTATGCTGACATTTTTTTCAATTGACACTACCTACTGCTGGCTAGTTACTCTGCACTCTCAACTGTAAAGTACGAAAGCTGACTGAATTTTACTACAGAAGCGAACTAAAAAAAGGGGGATAGCATTGCTGACGTAATTCATTCGTTGCGAAAATAAATGGCCCTCAATTGGCCAGACTTAGTGCTTTCGTAACCCCAACCTGGTTTTATCCTATATGGAAGCAAGCAGGTCGTTTTCGCAGAGAATCAACACGAGTACACTGCAAATCGCTGGATACGAAAATTATATACGAACATATACCAAAATCACATACAATTTGAAACTAACATCTCGTATGCTTACAGAGATCTGATATGTTTTTCATACCACATCTCACTTACTTTCGTATGTGATTGGTATGTAGCGATACGAACTATTCTATCTGTGATTGGCTGTTTTACGATAAAATTCAAGTTGTTGGAATGTTTTATATACGAGACCTGAGGCAAATTGGTCCTCATTCGTATGTGCTTCGTATGAACAGGTTTAAGTCACATAGCAAAAAATATGTATATATTACATACTACTGTCAAATACCTTTTTTCAGTAATAGCAGTCGTGAATATTTCTTTGTGATAATGTGGTAATTAAGTAGATTAGATTTATTGTGAATTTTGTGCTCTACGAGTATGTCGTCGTTGCTACTTGCCTAGAAACATTAACAGGACGCTTGGTTGCCTCTACTTAATGAAGCAAGTTGATTAACATCAATTCATTCAAATGATACCTTACTTGAAATCATGTTGACTTATATATCTCAAACATGACTACTTTTGCGTTCATGAATTATAATGTGTTTTTATTTCGGATTGATAGATAATATGCTTAATTTCAAAATTACATAATGCATAACTGTTGATGGCTGAATACTTATTGATTATTTATGAAATGCCTCAGACTTGCGTGTATTATAATCTAATTCAGTATTGAAAGCATGACTCTTGAATGTCATTATCTCACTACTTACAAAACAGTAGTAACATTTGTGTGATCTTTATTGACAAAAAAGGCCTTAAATCAACATACTTTGGACATGATTGATGCTTTCCTTTTACATTGTGCTGGTATGGCTTTGGTATGTAAAGCACCACATTTGAAATAACATACGAAGAGCATACAAATATATACCAAGAGAATACAGAAATATACCAAAAAAATATTTCGGTATTGAGCGATTTGCAGTGTAATAGTGTTTTTACATATTCTCGCTCTGTACATCGGTTTCGCAAGTAGCTTTGGTGTCGAATAGTTTACAATGTATGCGGCCACCAGAAGCCTGGCCATTTCCAACCCTGGAAATTGACATTAACAGGCAGCTGTCCATTAAATTTCCAGTAACTTAAACAAAGCGAAAAGTTGGATTTTTTTGATTCTCTGACATAGTTGGTCATCGCATTTCTGCGGAGCTAAATGACATTGAAAAACTGCGCTAGGAACTACAATCAAGAGCTGATGAACGGCAATTGCTACTGAGCATGAATGGCATGTTTGGCCTACATAGCGTTTAAAGTGATATCTAATGAATGCCCGTCGATAATGTCACTACCTTGCTAATAGCAAATCTCATAACATACCCGGGTAGTTTAAATAGGGAGTTGTGTCGATGTTGAGAAATGTGAACTAGGCCTGCTGATGACTCCTGATATTGGATGAAATAGCAGCCATTCAGGTCGGTTCCCATTTTCCAACGGAAGTTGCAACTCAATATTTAATTGTTGTATTTATGTAGTGCATAGCTATCAATACATTTGCTTCATTTAAGCCCCATGAGTGTGCATGTATGAGTGAGTCTGTGACGTGTTGCGCCCGGCAGTGATGGTCGTACAGCATCTTGTGTTATCTTGGACAACAACGCAAGCATCTTAATGAATGACATCCATAATGCATCCAATGCGGCATTATTTCGCAGTCCTGAAAAGATACTAAGTTACAGAGGCCTAATCATAGAGTTGGGATATATAGATAGAGTGTCGACTCAAAAAAGTGTCTGTATACAGTGAAAATTTTTATATGAAAAAATTTTTTCAGTTTTTTGAAAACAGTTTTTTGCGGAGATTACGTTCACATGGTCCAAAAGTTATTTGAGCACTTTTAAAAAGCTAAAATTTTGCAAATTTATATACTACCGAGATGACGCCCCTATATAAGTAGTATGAAGCAAGTTAGATATCAAAAGGAATGAATATTCGCTAATAAGCATTCTAACTGAGCGGAAACTAAGCTGATTATCAAGGGAATTTCATGATCTGTATTATAATGGAAGTCACCATGAAAAAATCAAGATATTATTCATGCTTTCTTGGCTGAAATTTCAAGTTTTTAATTCAATTTCCAATCTGTAAAATACCATCATTTCTTCTGCATTACAATCATGATCACTCAATTCCGCTGCAAAAACTGCAAAAATTTGCATATCTCACATTTGGTAACAATTGTATATCCCCCTCGAGTTCATTTTATTATAATCGAAAGTGTATACACATTGGGGATTTAATAAATTGCGGAGTTACCACTCCACCTAATATTCCTGCTCTGTGGGCCTCATCAAAAGTAATAAGGTAGAACTTATTTATTTTTCTGAAATGAAATAATGCATGTAAATATTAGCTATTTAAAACAATCATTCCATTAACAATTTTTATCTTGCAAGCAATGAAAAATGATTAACAAAATGCGACTTACATGTACTTCTACTATCATCACTCCATGTACTCGATAAGCACAGAGCAATGAAAAGAGGACCTATCATCAATGATGACAGGATCTTCATGATTGAATTTGTTTGCCTACTTTGTGTGGTTATATGAAATTGCAGTAACCATGGTGCTCCACGTAGCTGATTGCATTTAAAACAACCAATTTTAAATTTAGGAAGTGCCATCCGCTTTCTATCAATAAGTCAACATCTCGCCAGTTTGGACTGGTCACTTTTTCTATTCAAAAGGAAAGTGATGATGTGGCGGTCATCAATTTTCTTTTGTCTTCAATCTGATGTAAGACGATAAGATGCCATCAGTCGGAAGCTTATCCTATAATTACTATTTTTTTTAAAAAGTAACACCAAGTTGTCTACTAAAATGTGCACTAAGTTGTCAAGGTTGTCTGCAAGATTTTTAATGGAGCCTGTCGATGTAATAATACATTCGATTGGATTTGTTGACTCTTTTTATTATACATGTAAGCTGGTGAACTGCTGTGCTAGCTAGTCCCCACCGTAAATAATGATGTACTTGAAATTGCGTGTACAGATTAAAAGGAGAAACAAAGAAAGCATGATTGTTTGTCTAATTCCGAAAAACGTGCTTTTACGAGTGCTAACAATACCCAGGACTAATAATGTTTTCAACGTGCATCAGAGTTGGAAGTGGGTCGTGGGTCAAGTGGGTCACAAAATCGTGTGGGTCACGTGGGTCGTGGGTCATGCTTTTCCGAAAAGTTGATGGGTCAGGTGGGTCGTGGGTCACATATGCCGTGGGTCAGGTGGGTCGTGGGTCAGACTTCGTTGACCCACTTCCAACCAATTTGACCCATGATAGATTGGACAATCTCAAATACAGTAAACTTCATTTATTCGTTTTCTTATCATTCATGAAGAATGATTGAGTCAGTGTCACTGAAAAGGGTGATGGATGCACACAGTCAAAATATGCAACACCATTGACTTTCACAAGCCTCATACCGTTTCGAAAGGGGGAGGAATTCACACAAATTAAAGGCTCAAAAACAATTGCTGCTGTGTACTGAGAGATGTTGGTTGGTGGAGAGAAGTTGTTTGAGTACAATTGTGTCTGCTCGATTCTCGGTCGCTAAGTCTGACAATGATGTGTGACCTTGATTTCAGAGATACAGCTACTGAAGAAGTCAGGTACTCAGAGGCATCATTAATCTTGAAAATTTTCTTGCAATGTCAGGTGACTTTCGTTTTGTTTGTTTCGTTTGATTTTGTTGGTCTTTCGTAGAAAAGATCCTCTAGTAGAGATTAGAAGGGTAAATATCTGGTAAAGATTCATCATAGCCTAAATATTTTCTTGACAATATACTGTACATGCTTCATGTCTAAAGTATTTAGCCGTTCAATCTACTTTCGCATCGTGCATGTTCCATGCATCTCATTGCTCATTCGATGAATGATAATCTGAAATACGCTAATTCATGCGACGGTCATAGACATAGACTTCCCTTTCACACAGACTTATTATGGCAGAGCTCTGTGGGGAGATATTTCTTGACACATCGTGTCAATAAAAAGTTTCGTTTTGATATTTGATTTGGAATCAATAAAAATTAGAATATCTGCATGTCGCTAATGATTGTTATCACAACGTCAGTTCATCTATGTGCATTATACGCTAATTAATGAATTAAAATATTGTCATCGTGCAATTTTCTGTTCATGCGTTGCGCATGCTTACTCCATCTGCTTTTCAATGAATGTCATTCTTAGATCAAATACACACCATACTTAAATCAAACATTAGCGGAGGTAAATGAAATTTGAATCGATTGCCATCAGAAGCAACAAAATATTAGTTTGACGATTTTTCTGGGATAATTTTCACACATGTAGTATATAACATAAAGGATTTAGGCCTACTGCAGACCTATTTTTTAACTTCATTTGATTAAGAAATGCAAATTTGAAGTTTAATCTGTTGGGCCCTCAACTTCACTAATAATCTCTCTACGAGTTAAATAGGTAGCACTAAAAAGGACTGTCAAGAATTATAACAAGAAACAGAATCGTTTAAATTTTTTAGAACCTTAGGTATTTGTGGTGCATGAACTTTGATTATAAGATCATTTTGATGAGGTTGCATGTCTATTTATCATGTGACAAGTGATCTGATACACTTGAATCTTCATAACAAATCTTAACAACAATTTTGATACTACCAGGCCTCTACCTAGACAGACCTAGAATCTTGAATGAAAATGAAACTAAAGATGATACCAGAAAAGGAAATTGCACTCACATCATTCACCCTTGCAGCATGTGGGTCAGGTCGGTCAAGTGGGTAAAAGATGTGGTGGGTCAGGTGGGTCGTGGGTCATGTCTTCGTGAAAAGTCGGTGGGTCAGGTGGGTCGTGGGTCACATATGCCGTGGGTCAGATGGGTCATGGGTCAAATTTCGTTGACCCACTTCCAACTCTGACGTGCATGTTCGCTCTTGTCCTTCTCTGTATAGGCTTTCTTTGTGTCTGACATTGTGGTAAGCTTCGGGTGAATTTTGTGCACATGCATTTATTCAAGGCCTTGAGTCATTACATCCAGCCCTTGAGTAATTCCCAGCCAGTTACGGAAGACAAAATGCTGCTTGACGATGTGGGCATATTCTAATCCTGCAACAATATTTCGATATTCGATTTGACTCCTAAATACTACTGTCCCCGAAATCATTTTTTCTTTTATAATGCCACATCAATGTTATATTCTGTTCGTTGTAAATCGAATTAGTTTTGAATGATTAAATGACCTATTTGTGTTTTATTGCTTAAAGAAAACTTTGTGATCACATTTCATCACCAGTTCTGTTGTGGTTCAGTATATATGAGGCAGCATCAAAGGATTTTATGAGCACACGATAACAGCGTCAATTTTATTAGATTTATCATCAACGATAAATTTTGTTTGGAAGCTGCATGTCTGCATTGTGTTTGTTATCTGATCAAGTTGGGAAATGAGCCGTCATGATGTTAATTATTCATACTGAAAAAGAATTCTCCGATGGAGATGAGCAAAGTGAAGAATTTATTATTGCCACTATTTTCGTCTCTATTCGCAACAAGGCGTTTGATATTGTGCGATGTATTCAACTTGTTCATTAAAGCAGCGCAAAGTTATTACCAACATTATTGCCCTTAATCGAAAATAAATAATACGTTTTGTTACTGCAGATAATTTTAGAAATTTATCATTTACTTTGATTCGCGTACCTTTAGCAGCTGTAGATGACATTGACAAGTTAATCAAACTGATAACAATGTCCGCTTCATTTTGCTGTACTGATATCATGGCTGAAGCTTGGGAGGACTTCAGGAAGTTTCAAGGAACAATTAAACCATTTAAGACCAATATGTTTCCTTTTGGGAACATTTCGACCCGAATTTGTTTAGACCACGTGAATGAGGAGATCAAAGCGGTTCTAATGGTGCCACTCCTAATCTCAAAAAATGCCTAAAAGGCCCGCAAGTTGCACTTGAAAATAATGGAAAATATAAAGAGGAAAATAATTTTTAGTGATGATTCTGCCATTAATGGATTGAGAGATACATTCGTCATTAAAAGATAGAATAGCCTACCGTTTTTCTTTGAAAAATAATGTCCTCAAATAATTGCCGCCCACGAAAAACAAAATATTGGATAATTATGTCGATGACATAAAATTCTAATATTTTTCAAAAAGTAATAAATAAAAGTAATATTTTTTACTTACTTACTCCTTGACAACAAAGGACTGTCGTAGTTCATTGAATATCGAAAAAGAATGACAGCTATTAGGTCAATACACGACACCAACACCCTTGATTCCCCGACCGCACTCGCCTGACCTAGGAATCGAACCGAAGTCCGCGGTGGAGACGAGCTCGCACCTTCTTCACTAGGCCACGCTGACGGTTCAAAAGGATGCGAGTGAAGGCAGAAGTGCGGTCGGGGAATCAAGGGTGTTGGTGTCTTGTATTGACTTAATAGCTGTCATTCTCTTTCGATAGTCAATGAACTACGACAGTCCTTTGTTGTCAATCTACACTGTGATGTAGTCGTATGACATGCAGATATGCTGTCTCGCTATAATGTGAACGCTGTTAGCGTTCTGTCAATAATAATAGGACAATATGCTGTCGATATCACTTAGAGATGATTTCTGCCTTCACTCGCATTCCTTTTGAACCGTCAGCGTGGCCTAGTGAAGAATGTGCGAGCTCGTCTCCACCGCGGACTTCGGTTCGATTCCTAGGTCAGGCGAGTGCGGTCGGGGAATCAAGGGTGTTGGTGTCTTGTATTGACTTAATAGCTGTCATTCTCTTTCGTTACTCACTCCTTGTTTATTGTCGACCGAGCCCCAGGTTTGTGGGTACGACATTGATATTGCATGTTCAAAGAATATAAATCTCTTCGCAATATCAATCATTTTCATATATCAACCGGCGTTCTTACTTGAAAACTGAACGTTTCAAAATTTCGCAATTGTCTGTCTTGTCTCACTGGAGAGAATTACCTTCATAAATCATGAAAAGAGTGTGTGTTTATCATAAGAATACCTGCTCACAAATCAACAGCGACTCGTTGTCAAGTCTACATACATTGAAATTTATTCACATGCACACGTAGAAAATAATGCACAAATGCGTACATTTAATACACAAATACTTAATGCTTCTAAGAATTTTGTCTGACTCAAGTGAAAAAATATAGAAAAAATCTGTTGAGTGTATTAAAAGAGACAAAATCATTAAGTTATCACCTCATGACATCAAAACTAATTCACTATTCCTTTCAAAATGAGCTCTATCTCCTTCTGGAATGGCATGTGCTCACTTCAATTTATTCTTCAGTAATTAGATAAAACATCTTTTTCCTAGTAATATGTTTTTCAAGATTCCTATCAGAATAAGCGCAGAAAATAAAAAAGCATTAATTAGATAAGATTGCAAACGTGATTATATTCAAAAGACATTATATTTATGCAAACTTTTTCTTTGTACACACTTGACCCGATGCTGTTTATCTTCTTCATGGAGTGAAAATGAGAAAAGTGAAGAAGGAATTTGTTTTCTGCTTTGTTTTCGCCACTCTTCACAACTAGGCCTTCTCAACGTTATGTCCTGAACATTTTTCACTTGAATGTTTCCGTCTTCCGTCGCAGTCATTATCGAAATGAATCTTCATCTTGAGATTCTTATCTGTAAAAAACATTGGGCAAGAATTCACAAACAGAAGTCTGTAAAGGAAGAAATGTCGTTTAATCAGAATTGCACAATATCAGAAGAGTTTCTGAGACATTTTGAAATCCTCAGATATCTTAGCTGCATCGCATTCCCATCTAACCTCTTTACAGTGAAGTTCGTTAAGATAAATTGTTTCTTAAGTGTTCGTTGAGACAGAATATTTGAGATGGCATTTCAAGCTGTCTTGGACGATTTTGAGAATGGTAACTTTAAAATAGAATAGAAAGAAATATATTTTCCACCAATACAAAATCTGTACAAGGATCGTTACATTTACATATACTCGTAGATAGATGCAGATATATACATTTATTACTTTTACAAAATACTAAATATAATACAAATACAGATAAATATAGAGGTGGGCGGGGCCAGAGCACTGTGGGACAGTAGGAACCTAGCCCCGCTAACAAAAGTTCAGATTAAAATTACTCACGCATCAAAATCATTTACATTATACATATAAACATATATCCTAGATACTCTCACACAAGGTGAACAACAGGTCAGTGGTCGTCATACAAGATACATACATGAAAGTCCACATACACATATACTTACAAATAACATACTTGGGCTATTATATGCCAATGTCCGGGATACAATATCAGGGTTGGAATAGCATTTGATATTTTCCATTCGCACACTATCATCTCTCTTAGTTACCTCAGATATTGCAACTGTCGTTTCTGTTAGTATTTGCTGACTAGAATTTGTTAAAGCTTTTTTTGGAACTTATCATATTCTCTTATTTCTTTAATGCTACGAAGAAGTAAATTCCATTCAATCGCTGAGGCAAAGTCAATACTACGTTGCTTATCTTTGCTTATCTTATGGCAGAGATTCAGCATTTTGTAGCGATACATATCGCTGACCGTTAATATTCTATGTTTCATCATGTGTGAATCTACTTCATTGGCCTTAACTCTAAATATAACCTTAAGTAATCTCCTTTGAAGTTTTTCTAGTTTAATTATGTTACTTCGTTTTCCTTGGTGAAAGATAAGAATGCAATAGTTTAATATACAATGTATATTGGCAAAATATATCTTTAATAGACATTCTAGTGGAAGGCATCGTCTTGAGTTGTAAAATATAGGTAAGAATTTTCTTAATTTGGTATTAAGTATCGTATTTGCATGTGAAGTGAAACTCAAATTCATGTCTATATGTACACCCAATAGTTTTAAGCAATTTACTCTATTAATCTTTGTTTGGTTTTGGTACAAATCCTAGTCTATTTCTTTAGAGCGATGGGGATGAATTATCATATATTCCGTCTTGCTATCATTAAGACGGATGCCATTTGCCTTACTGAATTTTTCCAGTGAGTCTAATCTGCTTTTTGCCGTGGAAAAGAGACTTTCTAGGCTTCTGCTCTTAAGTATAAGAGTGGTATCATCAGCAAATATATTCAATTCGTCTTTGGGGAAAATATTATGCATATCATTAATGTAGATAAGAAATAGAAGAGGACCTAAAGTTGAACCTTCAGGTACTCCTGTTTTGGCATATAATGCTTCAGAGAGAACACCATTTACCACAGTCTGATGATTTCTGTTGTTTAAATACGACTTGAACCAATCTAAGGTAAATCCCCTTATTCCTATATGCTCTAACTTCTCTATTAGTATGTCATGTCTTATTATTTCAAAGGCCTTCCGAAAATCTACTGATAATAACATTATGAATTCTTTAGCTTCTACTGCTGTATATATTCTATTCATGACGGAAAGTAGTGATAGCTCTGTTGAGTGATGTTCTCTGAAACCGAATTGATTTGGACTGAGAAACTCTATTTTATCTAAATAACTGTATAATCTGGAGTGTATAACCTTTTCGAGAATCTTGTCTACGTAGCTAAGTAAGGAGATTGGTCTGTAATTGTTTATGTCCAATCTTGATCCTTTTTTATAGACTGGTATAATTTTGGAGGTTTTTAAAGTAGTTGGCATGTTACCATCACGTACTATTTTGTTTAAAATGTAAGTAAGTCTATCGATCACATGGTCCGGACATAGTTTAAAGATTTTCAATGGTATTTTGTCATTTGTAGCTTTTTTATCATTCATTTTAATTAGTATGTCTTTTATTTCTTTTGACTCTATTTCTCTAAAGAAAAAGGACTTGTCTATGCGCTTTCCCAAATATTCTGCGAAATCGTTTCTTTTGCTAGGTTGAGTTCCATACAGTTTCCCAACTTCGTTAAAATGGGAATTAAAAGAGTTACAAATTCTAGTCGTGTTGGTTATCATTTCGTCGTTATTTAGTATTCGAATCATTGGTCTGTCTGACGACTTTCCTAATAGTTTATTAATAAATTTCCAGGAAGCTCTGGAGTCACTTTTGCAGTTCTCAATTATATTTCTGTTATACTCATCTTTTTTCTGTTGAATAAGTGCTTTATAATGCTTATTGTATTTATGATACCGTTCTTTATCGGAGCAGTTTTGACTGGCCTTGCACACTTTGTACAATTTTTGCTTCTTATGTAGTGCTTTTGTGCAGGCACTGTCAAACCAGGTCTTACTGCTTGCTTTCTTCTTCTATAAGCGTATTAACGGGAAAACTTCCTCAAAAGCTTCATGAATTTGCTTTTGGAAATCTTCATATAACTTTAGAGAACTTATGTCAGCGTGTCGGTTATCGAGAAAAATGCAAGAATTTAGTATCTCAATGAATTTCAGTTGGTTGGACTCATTATGTATCCTTATTAAGGGCCTTTCGTTTTCATACAAGTTCGCTTTCAACCTATTTAAATGTATAAAAGCATATTGGAGTCTATGGTCAGTGATATCTAAGTCGACATTGCCGGAGAACACTTTATTTCCAACAATATTTCTATAGTTAATGAAAATTTGGTCAATCAAACTAGTGGTTCCCGTATTGAACTCCTGGTATATGAATTGATTGTAGGATACAATGCATATTCTAATAATGAGTCATAAAAATCTTTTACATTCGCATCATTATCATATTTCATTCTACACAAGTTCATATCACCCAACACTGCAAAAACATTTGTGGTATTATGGTTTCTTAGCCATGTATTCATGTTTTCTATGAAGTTCTTTGCATTCTCGGATGGTGATCTATAAATTCCTATTATAGTTCGACATTTTAGTTTGGCGTAATCGAATGCGATACTAACTGAATCTGCTCCTGGTATAAAATCGCAACCACTGTTTATTAGCGAGACAGTTTCTTTACGATAGAATAATACTACTCCTCCCGACCTATTCAATTTACTCGAGTACACTATTCCGTAGTCCGGGAGTGAGTCTTTGTACATATCTATGTTATTTATCCAGCATTCACTTAGCACTATTGCGTCAATATTTTTAGGTATAGTTTTAAATACGTGTTCGAATTCTAAAAAATTAGCTTTTAGCGACAGTATGTTCATATGAACTACACGCAAGTTGCTCTTATCTGCCTTGCAAAATCCTCTAAATTCTTCTATGTCACTTAGATCCTTACTACTGTGATTTATTTGTGAAGACGTACTGTCCATCATACAGAGATGTTATTGTGTTGTCCTATAGACCACCAATGTTATTCCAACAAAATATGTCTAGATTTCAGGAAGGGAAGAAAAATTACGCACTAAAATTGCACTACGCTGATCGTCTTTACGGAGATAGATCTTACCGTCCTTAGTCCAAACATAGTTGTAGTCGTTGGATCTGGCGAACTCCCTGGTTCTGCGTAGCAAATTGTACCTATAGCTGGTCAAATTTTCCTTCGCGTACATCTCCTTCTCTTTGAATAACTTTTTCTTGCTCAGAAAAAGAGCAGAACAGTGCGGAGTGTTGCGATCATCGTCACAGTTCCTCGATTACGTCGAGTTCTTATCGCCGTTGTTTTTTCTATGTCTTCTTTTTTAATCACGCTACCCATAAGAACAGAGTTAACAATTGAAGAAAACTTCTCACTGTCGATGATCTCACCTTGATCACACCTCACATTCTCTAGCACGAGGTCTCTATTCAACTGTTGTTGATCATTGTCGTCGAGCTTACTGGAGAGGTAGTTGTAATCGTCGTTTTTGTTCTGTATTTCTCGTCGTAGAGACTGATTCTCCGCTTCCAGCATCTGCCGTTGTACTTTCTCATTTTCCATTTCCCGTTTGATGGTAGATATATCGGCTTGCAGGGCTTGTGTGTGTCTCTCGAAGCTGTCTTTTATAAGTTGGGTCATATTTTCCATGAATGATTTCATCATGGCCATACAATCATCCATGGAGCAATGTTTGCATGAGTCATTCTTTGGAGCCATTCTGGGTTCACGTAATCAATTATTATGTCGGTCGAGGTCTCGCGGCGGCTGTTGGGAATTAGAAGTGGTTGCTGAGAGAAATGTGACTGAATTTCGCAATTGAGATTATCTAAGTGAGGATCGCAGGATTGCAGGGAACATGTTCACCTAGGCATAGAATAAAAATATGTCTTTATACTTGAGCAGCATTTAATTATGCACAAAATTCGTCTTGGCAGCCGCAGACGCTACTTCTCCTTACAAGGGTTCGTCAGTACTAACGATCAAGGAATGATGCATCTTTACATGCCGATAGTCCGGCCGCCAGAGCGTAGTTCTGCAGGGAACGCGGCCGAAATACAGACAAGTCTATACCGATAATAGTGTTTCTCAGCAACCCAAAAGTGCGCGTCTGCCGAATTCTATCGAGTTCCCATGGTCACCACAGTCCCCGAAACATCACTCAAAAGTGCCAAATTTGCAGTATAATGGGCCGAATATGAAGCCTAGTAAAAATGAAAATAATTTTATCATTTACCTTTAATATAACCTCGACAGACGCTTTGAGAGTGGACAATCCATAGACAGACACTTCATTTTCCGATGAAAAGTGACCATTGTGCAGGATATGCAGCCGACGAAAAAAGTACACACAACTGAATGTATATAAAGTACTGAACATCATGCGCTTATTGACAGACATTTTCGATGGGGATTACCGTCAGACAGACACTCTAAAAGTCTTAACAAAATTCCGTACACAAATGATGAAATCCAGCTGTTTCAGATTTGTTTTTTTGTCTTGACAACGACCTGGCAAATCAAGAGTTTAAACAAACATATCATAATGTTCTCAATTCAGCATTATCATCAAAATCAGTGAAAACACTTCACTAATAAACTAACCATGTATTTATTGGCTGTGCCATATGACAAAGATTATAACTAATTGGTACATATTGAATTATTGATACAGTCGATTGCCCTTGACGCACGATAACAAACACAATGTATGATAGAGCTAAAACCTGCCTGCGTGTGTTCTACATGAAGAAACTCTATCTCTCTATCTCTAATATTTAATAATATCGCCTCTTCAAATCTTCCCAAAGATTCCTGTGTATTGACTTCCTCCTAATTTTCTCCATATGCTAGCTAATGTTGCATGCATGCATTATCCTTGCAAATGCACTAGACACCAAATCTGCATGTACTCTATAAATTCAATATATATCGGAGACTTTTCACTTTTGACGACCTTCACTAGGAGAATATTATTTACTACAATATGACTAAGTAGACTTAATGATGCTACATGAACGTGAATCTGCAATGTTCTTTTCTGAAATATTTTCCGCTGAGGCATTTCAGCTTCCTAGAATAACTAAGCCCTTTAATCGAAAGCATTATCACCAAAACTGCATCCTTAGATATTTTTAAGTGTATTTTGAATGTGAAGGAACTCCACTGAATACATGAAACAGGTGCACTTCCGACTATTTATGCAGTAAGAAAATTGATCATCTTTATGAGAAAAAAAATAAATATTTGTTTGAATGGCGTTTGAGGTCATTTCTATCTTTGTATTTAAAATAGATCATATGTCAAAAAAGGAATCCTCTTTTCTGTGATTGAGCATGCCACATCATTGCATAAATTGCTTAGAATTTTGTATATATCATAAAAAATGTCATTAAAATATCTGTAAATGCTGCAATGCAGATACATAATAATTCGAATGTATGTAATGATTAAAATGTAATAATCAAAATTCTTTGTGATGCATTAATAGTTTTCTAATTATGCATGTCTGACATATAGATTTTCACACTCTTGCGATCTGTTGCCGTTGCTTTTCATTAATTAATCAATAGTTGTTATACTTCAAAAAATACGAACGATAAACAATGAACCATCACTGTGGAGAAACATAATAATTTATAGAACATGCATACTCCCATTAGTATCACAATTAACTACAATTAAATAAAATGCATTTCCAGAAATATGCGTATGACTCAATTGGCATCTACTCACCTCCCGAAAACGGCCCGTTAGCCGGCTGAATACCATGTACCGGACATCGTCCACGTTGTTGTACGACGCATAGCCATATAGGGCGCACACCAATGAGCTCAGTGAAATGTAATCCGGCTCCACTCCCTGACTGAGGTTCGACAATGCTGGTATATATTTCTGCTCGGTATCATTTTTCAGCAACTGCACTGCGCGTCGTTTGCCTTTATTGTAAAAGGATGATGTAAAATCGCAGCCGGTTAGTGCATGTAACGCTGGTAATGCCGAAGTTATACCGCTTTGCTGTTCTTCAAGCTTTCTGCCTACACTGGATACGTCAACTAGCCTTTTTCTTGTAGCATTCCCTACCTCCATTAGTATTCTAATGCTGTCAATATATCCGGTCAACTTTAAAAGCAGAATAAATACGTCAGTATCTGCGGATTTCACAAGCACAGTTCCTGTCAAAGTAGCGGCATGAAAAACTATCAACGTATCAGCTTCTTCTTGACTGCTTTGATAGTCGACTGCCGATAGTCCGGCCGCCAGAGCGTAGTTCTGCAGGGAACGCGGCCGAAATACAGACAAGTCTATACCGATAATAGTGTTTCTCAGCAACCCAAAAGTGCGCGTCTGCCGAATTCTATCGAGTTCCCATGGTCACCACAGTCCCCGAAACATCACTCAAAAGTGCCAAATTTGCAGTATAATGGGCCGAATATGAAGCCTAGTAAAAATGAAAATAATTTTATCATTTACCTTTAATATAACCTCGACAGACGCTTTGAGAGTGGACAATCCATAGACAGACACTTCATTTTCCGATGAAAAGTGACCATTGTGCAGGATATGCAGCCGACGAAAAAAGTACACACAACTGAATGTATATAAAGTACTGAACATCATGCGCTTATTGACAGACATTTTCGATGGGGATTACCGTCAGACAGACACTCTAAAAGTCTTAACAAAATTCCGTACACAAATGATGAAATCCAGCTGTTTCAGATTTGTTTTTTTGTCTTGACAACGACCTGGCAAATCAAGAGTTTAAACAAACATATCATAATGTTCTCAATTCAGCATTATCATCAAAATCAGTGAAAACACTTCACTAATAAACTAACCATGTATTTATTGGCTGTGCCATATGACAAAGATTATAACTAATTGGTACATATTGAATTATTGATACAGTCGATTGCCCTTGACGCACGATAACAAACACAATGTATGATAGAGCTAAAACCTGCCTGCGTGTGTTCTACATGAAGAAACTCTATCTCTCTATCTCTAATATTTAATAATATCGCCTCTTCAAATCTTCCCAAAGATTCCTGTGTATTGACTTCCTCCTAATTTTCTCCATATGCTAGCTAATGTTGCATGCATGCATTATCCTTGCAAATGCACTAGACACCAAATCTGCATGTACTCTATAAATTCAATATATATCGGAGACTTTTCACTTTTGACGACCTTCACTAGGAGAATATTATTTACTACAATATGACTAAGTAGACTTAATGATGCTACATGAACGTGAATCTGCAATGTTCTTTTCTGAAATATTTTCCGCTGAGGCATTTCAGCTTCCTAGAATAACTAAGCCCTTTAATCGAAAGCATTATCACCAAAACTGCATCCTTAGATATTTTTAAGTGTATTTTGAATGTGAAGGAACTCCACTGAATACATGAAACAGGTGCACTTCCGACTATTTATGCAGTAAGAAAATTGATCATTTTTATGAGAAAAAAAATAAATATTTGTTTGAATGGCGTTTGAGGTCATTTCTATCTTTGTATTTAAAATAGATCATATGTCAAAAAAGGAATCCTCTTTTCTGTGATTGAGCATGCCACATCATTGCATAAATTGCTTAGAATTTTGTATATATCATAAAAAATGTCATTAAAATATCTGTAAATGCTGCAATGCAGATACATAATAATTCGAATGTATGTAATGATTAAAATGTAATAATCAAAATTCTTTGTGATGCATTAATAGTTTTCTAATTATGCATGTCTGACATATAGATTTTCACACTCTTGCGATCTGTTGCCGTTGCTTTTCATTAATTAATCAATAGTTGTTATACTTCAAAAAATACGAACGATAAACAATGAACCATCACTGTGGAGAAACATAATAATTTATAGAACATGCATACTCCCATTAGTATCACAATTAACTACAATTAAATAAAATGCATTTCCAGAAATATGCGTATGACTCAATTGGCATCTACTCACCTCCCGAAAACGGCCCGTTAGCCGGCTGAATACCATGTACCGGACATCGTCCACGTTGTTGTACGACGCATAGCCATATAGGGCGCACACCAATGAGCTCAGTGAAATGTAATCCGGCTCCACTCCCTGACTGAGGTTCGACAATGCTGGTATATATTTCTGCTAGGTATCATTTTTCAGCAACTGCACTGCGCGTCGTTTGCCTTTATTGTAAAAGGATGATGTAAAATCGCAGCCGGTTAGTGCATGTAACGCTGGTAATGCCGAAGTTATACCGCTTTGCTGTTCTTCAAGCTTTCTGCCTACACTGGATACGTCAACTAGCCTTTTTCTTGTAGCATTCCCTACCTCCATTAGTATTCTAATGCTGTCAACATATCCGGTCAACTTTAAAAGCAGAATAAATACGTCAGTATCTGCGGATTTCACAAGCACAGTTCCTGTCAAAGTAGCGGCATGAAAAACTATCAACGTATCAGCTTCTTCTTGACTGCTTTGCAGCGATAATGGATGACTACAAATAATTTTTTGATCAATTTCACTAACACATATTTTTGTACATACTCCACCATGTGACACAACGAGGATTTTTCTGTCAATTATCGATGAATATACCTGATTTTTCCACTCCTTTATCAAAAAAGCCGCGAGTGCGTCTTTGAAGCATCCGTTCTTCAATAATTCGGCACAAGATTGATTCGGCCTTTGCTTTGGTCCAGAGATACTATACGGATGAAAATATCCACCTCGACGCCGTCTTTCACCTTCCTTCAAAGACTCAGCCATGTACCTATCGAACAAAATATGGATTTCATCCCCCGGCATTTTCATAATGATTGAGAGAAGCTCTTTTGCAATGCGTCCGTATGAAGTTGACCCTTTTGCATTGAAAAGATAGGAATGAAGAAGAAGACCTCCATCAATTAGGGTAGCATTAAAATTTGGGGTTGCATCACAGCTAACAGGGTCTCCGTCTTTTTCAAGTAAGTTCAACATTGCAGACTTCGGCGTGCTTAGTCGGGATCCATCGCAATGTGCGATTGATAAAGGAACATTGCTAAGGGGATACGATAAGAGGTACCTTAAATCAATTGGGGTATCCCTCTGAGACGCAACCAATACAACTCGACTGAAGACGTCCAGCATTCCTTCTGATTTTTGTAATTTAGATGCAGTTTGTCGAGATTTCATGTTTTCTTTGGCGAAATTTTGCACTGGAACTCTCTGAAGTGGCTTCAAAAATCGCGAAACGTCGGCACTACATTCATTAGAAAACTTAGTTCTCATTTCCTCACCGCGGCTGAATATTTTTAGAAGATAATCTTGTGTCGTCGATGCTGCTGTTTTGCCGGTGACAATATTAATCAAATTTTCATTTGATTCTGCGAAAGGATTGCATGTACTTGATATCGTATCTCGCAGTGATTTTGTACTTTCATTATCTTTTTTAATTCTGTGTGGACGAAGCTGCTGTACTGGCTGATCATAAGAATGCATGCCAAGAAAACATCGCAATTCGTTGACTGACATCCCTCTTTGATTTGATGTTATACACCAACGGTGGATTGCATCATCAGAATTTTGAAATGCAACAATTCCAGTTAGCTTAGAGGCTGCATTCTTATTGATTGTTTGTTCTAAACATAGATCTATTGCTGTTCTAGAAAACTGTTTTTGCGTACGCCTAATTGAAAAGGCGCCAAGATCAAGAATTTCTCTCAGACGATTTGGCATGAACTTCAACTGGTTCAAAAATAAGACACCCCACCTTGCGTAATTTGGTCGATTCAGTGAGAAAAAAATATTGATAAAATACGGCAAAACGTGGATAAATGCATCGACATCATTCATGCGGATTGACCGTTGCAATTCTCTATACAATCGATTGATCAAAAATACATAGGTTCCCCAAAATGCAGCTGTCGGTCCAAAGTGACCATCCATTACATGAAAAAGAAATGTTTCATACAAGCGCACAAACTTAACAAATGAATCATTATCATCTAAGTATTCGTCGACATTTTCTACGTTTGTGACATTTTCTAGAAGTGACTCTACTTCGGTCATGACATCATCATCAACAGAAGTCTCTTTGAATTTCTCTAACAAGAGCTGTTCCATTGCTGTTGCCATCAACTGATGTATTCTTGTACACCTATTATAAAACTTCCCACGAACAAATCCTGACAGTGAACCCTCTGCCAGCACACCAGAATTGACGAGAATGCTCTCTGCTCCTGATTCGGAAATGAAAGTTCCCATAGCTCCAAAGAAAGCTAATTCTAAGTGGAAAGCACCGAGCATGATCAGGACTTTATCGAAACGTGGCCTCTCAATTGATTGTATGCTATAAGCTTTTAGAGCTATAGCAAGATCGTAGCTTACTACGGCATACTCCTGCTGTGTCTCTTCAGCAACTTTTAGACTGCGAATCAGTGTTTCTCGTACTACATCATTTTGTGTGGGTGATTTTGAAATAGGATCCATGTAGCAAATGTGATGCTGTGGTAATGTGTCAGAAACAAATTGTGAAAAATAACCTAGAAACATAGGAACGGACTTGGACGCGCTCTCTATGAGCCAATACAAATCTACTGACCGTAAAGGAATTGTGAAATCTACCTGATCCTGTGACTGGAGAGTGAACTTTGCTTTTCTCAAAGAATGCCAAAAGGGTGCTAACTGTCGCTCTTGTGATCGAAAACATCGTCGCTTTTGGTCTGACGGCAAAAATTCTTGTTCAGTTGTTGTTTCTTCAGATTCGTTCGACAAGTTTTGATAGCAAATTCCTACAGTAGCATGCAAGGTAGATTTACCATTCAGTGTCTCCGTTTGGACATCATAGTTATCCCAGGCTAAGCCAGTCGCTAAATTTGGGTTCAATTTTATTCCATCGGGTGTTACAGTGCGTCTCTCTGTGATGTTATACGCCAGTTCAGTTTCTAGTTTCTTTACTTCATCATAACTGATGGAATGTCCTGCACGATTCAACATACGCATAACAGTTTTCGATCCTGTTAAGCTTGCCATGCCCAGGCCGAAATTCGTACTTTTCCATGGCTTCACTTTTCCGTTGGAAGCACAAAAAACCAAGTCTGACGTAAGTGAAATCGCTTTTCTTTCAACGTCACAGCTGGGATCAGTGCTGGTTTTGAAATTAATTCCTCCGATAACTGTTTGAAAAAAGAGAAGAAGTTCATCGGGAAGATCTGGTGAAGTCTCTTTGATGGTATTTATAGTAGTTGATTTTGGTACTCTTGTTCGTGGCAACTTTGATATTATGGAGCGCAGTTTCAGTGCTACAGATCGAACATCATTACGCAACTCGGAATTCATGTCGAACATCTTCATTTTGGCCTCATCCTTCGTCACATCTGAACCATGGATAATGTTGACACCACGTCCATTCATCCGACTGATGACAACTTCATCACCAAAATGCTCTTTGATCTTAGTATTGAATAAATTGATTCTATACGAGGAAAGGTCATTTTGATTTCCGCCTTCAGCTAAATATTCTGAGATATACATGTCATATAAAAATGAGCATAAAAATACATTTTGCCTTTCCACTACTTCTTCTTGGATAAAGTCAGATATTTTACAGAAAGTGTTCTTGTGCAATCTTCGAACAGATGGAATTGAAGAATTACGTGTCGTGGAAGTTTCCTCTGCAACTTTGACAAACTTTCGTCTACAAGAAGGATGATATTTTGCTTTCTTAACAAAAAGATCTTCTCCTGAATTTATGATCGACAGCACTCTTCTAGATTGATCATTATCATGCATTTCAGCTGCTCTTATGATGTTAGTGCAAGAGTCACGCGTTGAGCAGACAGCAAGAGGTTCGCACTTCGTCTGCACCCTTTTCTTAGTTCTATTGCAAAAAATGCAGCATTCATCTGCGAAGGAAGGACTGCTAGAAATCTGCGCTTCGGAAGAAGATGTAGGTAAAGGCTCTGGTTCGCATGAAGTTTCACGAGGTCGCTTAACGGCTGTAAACCTTTTAAGACAGAGAGAATGATAACCATCATTCTTAGAAGACTTATCTTTTCGACACATTCGGGACGTTACTTTGGAAAATGAATCCTTTTTCAGTTCGTTTCTAATTGTTGTTGCATGTTTCAAAGATTGCCAGATATTTTCTCTCATTTCTTTTACTAATTCTCCCTGTAAACAAATTATGCAAATAAGCTCGTGGGCTTTACCATCACTATTTTGCATTGAATCCATTATTGTTGTTGCTTTTCAATTTCTCAGAGAGCAATACTGAAGGATAAGTGATCTCAATGGATAATGCCGAAAGTAATTAATCACTTAATTGCAGATCTTGCTACTGATTGGAGAATTTCCTACTAAGCTTATGTGTACTAACTTACTCACTTATAATCATCAAGTACGAAAATTAAGTACCGAAATATTCACTTACTAACTTGCTTACTTATCAGCAAGCAAGACTGAGGGGAACACCCAGCAGAAATGTATATTCTTTCGCTGCACGATCTGTAGAAGTTAGTCGAATCAGTGAGTCGAATAAGAATGCTCACTGCACAAGGTTGAAAGATGAAGCACCAATCCGCAACTCAATGATCTTGGCGAAAGAATAAAGCTTTTAAAGAAAACCTATAGCAAAGGAAGATTCAAACCGTGGTCCCTCCCACTTAGAGATATACGTTTCTAAATACGCGAGAATAAATTTACAAAACTATTTCCTATCCTACTTGTCAGAAAAAAGATGTACCACTGAGAATTTCTTACTCACCAAATAAATTACCTATAAATTTTGACCTAACGTTCAGGAAAAATGATTGAGAAATGAAGGAACACTCAGTGATATCTTCCCACTGCAACACGTGTGCTTGGTAACCGTGCGAAATACAAGTACAATTTCTCGAAGCTTAATGGAAAGAAATCGTTGCAAATATTTTTCATCTATGCAAACCACGTGCTATACCTGACATATGACCAATATTGAATACAAAGATAGAAATGACCTCAAACGCCATTCAAACAAATATTTATTTTTTTTTCTCATAAAAATGATCAATTTTCTTACTGCATAAATAGTCGGAAGTGCACCTGTTTCATGTATTCAGTGGAGTTCCTTCACATTCAAAATACACTTAAAAATATCTAAGGATGCAGTTTTGGTGATAATGCTTTCGATTAAAGGGCTTAGTTATTCTAGGAAGCTGAAATGCCTCAGCGGAAAATATTTCAGAAAAGAACATTGCAGATTCACGTTCATGTAGCATCATTAAGTCTACTTAGTCATATTGTAGTAAATAATATTCTCCTAGTGAAGGTCGTCAAAAGTGAAAAGTTTCCGATATATATTGAATTTATAGAGTACATGCAGATTTGGTGTCTAGTGCATTTGCAAGGATAATGCATGCATGCAACATTAGCTAGCATATGGAGAAAATTAGGAGGAAGTCAATACACAGGAATCTTTGGGAAGATTTGAAGAGGCGATATTATTAAATATTAGAGATAGAGAGATAGAGTTTCTTCATGTAGAACACACGCAGGCAGGTTTTAGCTCTATCATACATTGTGTTTGTTATCGTGCGTCAAGGGCAATCGACTGTATCAATAATTCAATATGTACCAATTAGTTATAATCTTTGTCATATGGCACAGCCAATAAATACATGGTTAGTTTATTAGTGAAGTGTTTTCACTGATTTTGATGATAATGCTGAATTGAGAACATTATGATATGTTTGTTTAAACTCTTGATTTGCCAGGTCGTTGTCAAGACAAAAAAACAAATCTGAAACAGCTGGATTTCATCATTTGTGTACGGAATTTTGTTAAGACTTTTAGAGTGTCTGTCTGACGGTAATCCCCATCGAAAATGTCTGTCAATAAGCGCATGATGTTCAGTACTTTATATACATTCAGTTGTGTGTACTTTTTTCGTCGGCTGCATATCCTGCACAATGGTCACTTTTCATCGGAAAATGAAGTGTCTGTCTATGGATTGTCCACTCTCAAAGCGTCTGTCGAGGTTATATTAAAGGTAAATGATAAAATTATTTTCATTTTTACTAGGCTTCATATTCGGCCCATTATACTGCAAATTTGGCACTTTTGAGTGATGTTTCGGGGACTGTGGTGACCATGGGAACTCGATAGAATTCGGCAGACGCGCACTTTTGGGTTGCTGAGAAACACTATTATCGGTATAGACTTGTCTGTATTTCGGCCGCGTTCCCTGCAGAACTACGCTCTGGCGGCCGGACTACGAGGCGATCCGGCGCCATGACCGGGAGTAGCACTAAGTTGTGCAGGATACGAGGTGGTACCTGGAACTTTTATATATAATGCTCTTGACGGTCACAAAATATCGCGTCTGCCGGATCTGATCATTGTCTTTTTATAAACAGTTTGAATTTAAAAAAACCCTGTATTTCCAATGGAGAACTCGGGACATATCTGTTATAAACAAATTCTACTGAGTTATTGTCTGCAAATAAAAGTCGAAGATGTGTTTCTTCATGAGTTCTATAGAAATCATCTCTTTCTTATATGAGTAATCGTTCGAAGCTAATGAACGGAGTTTAAGTAGACATCTCACCCGGGGATGAAGTGACACATACCGGGTATTTGTTGAAATTCTTATGAAAATACATCCTTATCTATCGGACTCGCTTCTACCGCCTCATTGCCTCACGCAGCCACCTAATATCTGCAGCTCGACATGCTCTGTTCGTTCCTCTCTCACGGAGATCGATTCGGAACCGGGCATTTCCTCTGCTGCTGCACTAGTCTGGACTTCCCTGCCCTCATCAGTGACCGACCAAACTGCACTCTCGTCCTTCAAGCGCTCGTTTAAAACTCGCCTCTTTCCTGTGTAAAATTTCTACTTTTTGTAAAGCGGTCTTGACATACGCCACTCAAAACTAACAAATTTAATAAATGAATAAAATGCTGCGCATAGTCAAAGGAGAGAGATTCTGAATAAAGACGATCTTCATATGAAAAAGCATGATCTGTAGATGACTTGTTCGGAAATCATATTCGGGAACTTTGATTTCAACTTTAATCTGCAGTCAAACATGAGCTAAATAAAATAGTGTCAATATTAGGTCGCAATTTCTCCATTGTAATTGCATGTAACTTTTCAAATCCAAGCTACTTATCTAAGACAAACTATCTGATCCAGCAAACGTAAAAGTTGGAATGTAAAAGTTTCTGGTGCGACGTTTTGATTACCTGTTGCACGGAAAAGCCTGGCTAAATATGCGGAGCGCAGCCTGTTATTCAGTTCTCAGCTTGCTCAGGCATTCAAGATAATTAAAGCATATTTGGGTCATTGCGAGCCTTTCTGACGAGTCCTTGTAGGGCAAATGGCAGCGTCTACGGCTGCCAAGGAACTTTGTTCTAAAATTGTAGGCTTTATATTACCATTTGGCGATAGTTAAGTTAAGTACTGCGTAAACATTTTTCTGTCTTAATCTCTTAGCCGGGTTTCTTGCCTCAGAAATTGAATAGTAGCTATGAATTACAGAAAAACTATTCAAGCAGAAATGTTCCAATAAATATAAAGTCCTACGACGTTATCTTCCTATGATGCGACCATTTTGATCAAATTGAAAGTGATTTATTTTTCTATTCACATAGGTTTTGCGAAATTCCATTAGAAATATTTAGCAGGTCAGTATATTGATGTGCATCCTACATTCCATACGGTACATCATGTTCCCGCAACTAATGACTTATAAACTTGAAGGATAAATGCTCATCACGAAGTAAGAAAGCACTGAATAGAATGATAGAATGCATACATGAAAATCTAAGTGTTGAAATAATGTCGAAAGACAGATAGTCAGGAGAGAGAGAGAGAGAGAATGATTTTTTTACGGCACTGATGCAGGTAGAGATGCTATCGAGCACATGATATGAAATCACACGTCATGCAATAAACTTCTACTTATTCAATGAAATTGTTTGTGACAAACCTGAGGATGAGGAGAGCGAGGTCGCCAATGATCATGAGGAATGTGTGATCTTTCAGCAAACTGAAGCTATTGTGTTCAAAATTGATCCGACTAAAATTCTACGTGATTTCGATTTCAAAAAATTGCAAGATGGATGCAGCATAATGAACCCAAAAAACCGGAGCAACATGAAAAGTCAACAAGGAGAAAGCTTCTACGAGAAGCAGTGGACCGATCTGTCCCGTGTAAAAGTTCCTGTGACAGTTGATGTAACTCATTCTTCTTCTTCATTACTCGTCACATCATATTCCCATATCAGGATGATACTCTGGCCATCACATAACGGCTCAGATGCATGCATGGCTGGCTAGATGATAATTTCCTGCCAGCTGGATAGAAGCTGGGAAGAAGGATCGGCAGACGTGGTCAAATCACATGGCCTTTATGGTCGCCAAGCATTACGCCTCCTGACTTTTCTTTATGGGGATATGGTGCAACGGAACAGAATTTATGAAGATTAATCTTGTGCCACTTGATGCTAAACTATGTCAGAAGTTCTGTTGTAGCACGACCGGCAGACTTATCAGATGTACAAGGATGAATGGTAAACACTTTCAATTTAAATACTTTTTCTATGAATTCATCGTATATCAATTGAATATTGTATATCAGAGTGTTTGATCATTTGTCTCTGTAAATCAGCTATTTGAAACTGGAAAGTGATCAAGATAACATCGTCCATTTTTAAAA
This sequence comes from Prostheceraeus crozeri, assembly GCA_907163375.1. Taxonomy (NCBI): domain Eukaryota; kingdom Metazoa; phylum Platyhelminthes; order Polycladida; family Euryleptidae; genus Prostheceraeus; species Prostheceraeus crozeri. The sequence continues at coordinate 67,301 of CAJQUW010010480.1, forward strand.
TCGGTGGTAATTGACGCACAGTGGCTATGAAATTGGCCATGTAATTGACACTATGTGGCTACTAAATGCTTCATTATGCAATTATCCGAAAACAGGGGTTCTCCACTCTCTCAGTTAAAGCAAAAAGGCGTCTTAGGATGGTGTTGCAAGTATGCTTGATTGCATTGAGATAGTTTAGTGGGTGCTGATTACAAGTTAAATAGAGTCTTCGAAAATACATGCAAGATACATCATTGTTTGCAACTATTTTCGTTACATATCTTGCAGAAAAATTGCAGTCACTGCATACATCCAAGTGGATGAATGCACCAAACATATTGTGAGGCATGATAATCAGTCCATTTTCTGGCTTGGTAACCACTCTTTTAGCATAAAAAATTGGCAGGATTACCTATGGAGCTATCATGAGTAGTACTTAAAACGTACCGGGTACTGTTATTATTCATGTAATAATTATATATATGATTATGACTTATAAATAGATGAATACGCAGATTACTAGTTTGTCAATAGTCTATGTGATTTGAATTATAGATGAGTTTGAATTTGAGATACTTCATTCTATAAAATTGTGCTCAATTTTAAAAGTAAGGTCAAATTAGTTCAAATGAAAGGTCAAATTTTTCATGTTCCTATAAAAATTGCGCTACTGATTAGAGATGCGTAGAAACTAAAAGTTACAAAGAGTCAGAGTCGAAACGGTCGAAACTATTACAGTTGCTATTACAGTCCAGGAGAATCGCCAATAAATGGATTGGGTAAACAATGACAGATACACTTTTCTCAATACATGTCATAAACTATGCTTGTACATGTAGTCTGGCAGCAAGAGCGAGTTTCTGCAGGATACGATGCCGAAAATGAGACTCTCACAGAATGATGTGCATCATATGCCTTCTACGAATTGGTGCGTGTGCCGAGTTCTACTAAGTTCTTCTTCTTGTCAGACAGGATCAAAGAAAAACACATGGGACGCAGATTTCAGTTTTTGGCTAAAATGAAATTTTCTATGTATTCTCTGATTAAACAAAAAGTAGCCTACTAATCACAGAGTCATAATTTTTGGCATGGAATGTCTTCAGATGATGTTCATGCACCCCTGTCTATAAGGCTAAACACATCTAGATTTGGCGAGCCTCTTTACTGTCGGCAAACACAAACATTTTGAGCAACTTTATCCACATTCTCACATACATTGTCGATCAGAAGCATGATAATAGCACATGCACATCATATGAAATGACCTGAAGACATTCCATGTCAAAACCTATGACTCTAGACTTAAAACTTTTCAGTTGATCAGAGAAAAGGAAGAAAATTCATCTTAAGCAAAAACTGCAATCTGCGTCCCATTGGATTTACATGTGTTTTTCTTTGATCCTGTCTGACAAGAAGAGAAGCTCACTAGAACCCGGCAAACGTGCAGATTCGTAGTAGACATAAGGTGTACAGCATTCTGTAAAAGTCTCATTTTCGGCTTCCTTCCCTGCAGAAACTCGTTCTGACTGCCGGACTATTACTGTGTCTCTCAACCTATAGAATTTGATTTTGATGACAGTTGGTGTCCTCTATCTGACCCTGTTGAAGTTTTCGGCTATCTGGAGAAATTGTCCGTCAATAAGTCTTCAGGAGCTGATTGTATTCCCAACCGAATTTATAAGATTGGTGCCCCATTTATTGCTGAACCGCTGTGTCACATTATCAACTCGTCTGTTTTGCTGCGCTATGTTCCAGCATCTTTCAAATCTTGTGTTGTTGTTCCTGTGCCGAAGAAATCTAATGTTTCTGTTGAAAATTTGAGGCCCATTACAATATCAAATGTGCCATGCAAGCTTTTGGAGAGACATGTGTTGTCATGTACTGTATATATTCTAAAATAACTAGCTGTATTCCTGACTTTCAGTTTGCCTATGTACAAGCCTCAATCCGATTGTACATCAGCCTTGATTACGATTCATAATTATGTTACTGAGATGCTTGATTCTGACAATGTCACATCCATAGAAATCCGATTAATATTATTGCGCGTTAGTTAGACTAGAATGGCCACAACAATATCGCAGAACACTACGCCGTGGTTAAGTCGTGACTATAGCAACGGTACACTTATGAGTCATTTCTTAACCGTCAACAAACCCCAGCTGTCCATTCTAGTAGTATTACTTAAACAAATGAAATAAATCGGATTTCTATGGTCACATCTGTCATGTTAATAGCTTTCGATTTTTCATGTGCTTTCTATAGGGTTCGTCATGACATTTTGGTTGCCAAGTTGCAGGCTCTTGGCTTTCCCTCAAGTTTCATTTGTTGGACTATCTCCTATCTTCAGGATAGGTACCAAAGTGTGTGTCCAGTGGTTGTCCTCAATGATCCTTCTGGGACCATTTTTGTTTGTCCTATACTGTTTTGACATAGCTTGTACAAAAATTGTACAATATGCTGATGATATAAATTTGATTGTACCTTTGACTAAAAACGATTATAATATAACAGATTGCGTTTTCGACGAATTTCTCTGTTTGGAGAAGTGGTGCTCTGAGAATGATCTTATGTTGAATAAGAGCAAGACCAAGATTGTTCATTTTAAAAAGAAAAATTATGAATGTAATGACGCTTTTCTTGACTTATCCAATTTTATTGTTGATGAAGCAAAAGTGTTAGGTGTTGTAGGGGACGATGATTTAAGCTGGTCCAGACATTTTCGTGAAGTGGAGTCGAAATGTTCTCAGCGCATATATTTATTGAAATCATTCAAGTTTACTTTGTGTCATGATGATTTATGGACCGTGTATTACAATGTTATAGAAAAGCTTATGTTGTATTCAGCTCCTTTGTTTGGTGTGCTTAGCAGTGATCATGAAACGTATATTCAGACGATGCAAGAGAACTATTTGTAAAAAAGATTGTGCATGCTCTAACAACTTTGAATCATTTTCTATCAAAAGACTACATACAATCCTTTGAGACATTGTATAAGAGTTCTGTGAGTCCAACGCATCCACTAAATGTGCTTATACCACCAACTAGCTTGAGACGCATTAATGTACCTTTCTGTAAAACTACTCGTAGACAGAATTGCTTTCCAATTTCGTATCTGCTACATTTGAATGGACACTTTCGACTGTGATAACTTTCCCCATTTTCTTTGGTGTTTATTTTGTGAACCTGCAAGATTCACTTGTAATTTAACTTTTGTAACTGTTCATGTTGTAACTTTTTGATTCTCATTCGGTTCAAATATACATATTCTCTCTCTCTCTCTCTCAGAACTCAGAACTCAGAACTCAGAACTCAGAACTCAGAACTCAGAACTCAGAACTCAGAACTCAGAACTCAGAACTCAGAACTGAGAACTCAGAACTGAGAACTCAGAACTGAGAACTCAGAACTGAGAACTCAGAACTGAGAACTCAGAACTGAGAACTCAGAACTGAGAACTCAGAACTGAGAACTCAGAACTGAGAACTCAGAACTGAGAACTGAGAAGTCAGAAGTCAGAAGTCAGAACTGAGAACTCAGAACTCAGAACTCAGAACTCAGAACTCAGAACTCAGAACTCAGATAAATGATGATGGTGCAATGATAAAATGGAGTTTGAGCGTGTATTAAATGATGGTGAAATGATAAAATGGGATGAATGAGGAAAGTACGTTATCAGGACCGTGGCGGAGAGGAGACATTCACGAGGCTACTGAAACATCAACAAGCATAAACCTTTGAGAAATCTTTCATGGAAAATTTTAAGAGAGCATTTAGGAGAAATGCATTCAGATAGATCGATGCATCAACAGATTCAATGAGTTAAATGAAGGCATGTATAGAATGAGTCAGACGTCATGTGGACATCATGGTATATCTTAAAAGGAAACCCATCTTCGTAATCAATAAATTTGCGTAAATTCATCGAGCGCATATTCAATCATTAATAATATCGTTTGTCTATTTATTTGCACAATCACACAACAACAGAACTATTATTTTAAGTGTTAATAAACGAGTCAATTCTGAAGGTCCGGAGGTCATGCACAAAAGTTATACTGTAAGTTAATTCAGAAAATATTCATTGTATCAACAGTACTACTCAATATATGTCAAAGTTTCATTGACACTCACCTGCAATCAATGTGAAAGTGATAAGGATATTGTGATGAATGCAGATTTATTCCGGACCTTCTGACTCGTATTGGCAGTTAGTGTGGAGTGATTTGTCAAATTTCATGAAGCATCTATCTATACCAGTGATTACAATTCATGTCATTCACAATCGATTTGTCGTTAGCAATCTGTCAATATGCTGATCTGACGTTGTTTTATTGTTTGTTTCTATTTGCACTTTCTACTTAATGGTGACCAACGTCGATTGTTAATTTGATTTAGATATCTATGTTTGACACTAGCATTTGGTGAAATCATGTTTGATCTACGTTATTTCACAACTTTCGGCATAGAGATATCGGTCCACATTTCAATGCAAAACTATGGAGTGTATCGACTGTCAATCTTACAGACTATAGATATCTGAGTCAGCACTGCCATCAATAGACACATCAATCTAAATCATTCCTAGTTCTATGCACACGATAGAGTGGGCAACTTTGTCATTAAATCTATGCAGCTGCCAGCAAACGACTATCGAAATTATGTGAAGTCAATTGTTATTATCTTTGTCTATGCAATTTCTATGCAATGTCCTCTGCAATGCTAGCTCATTTGAGATATCTATGCTGCAAGAGTGAACATTACAACATACACATTAATAAGAAAATATTTCAATTTCTATGCACATAAAGCGACAATTTCGTCACAGCTATCTACGTAAATTTCTAGGAATCTCTTATTTCAGATGCTTGTTGTATATAATTTGCAAGAGATTTCATCTGTTGGAGATTTAGCATGTCCATGGCCTCATAGAAATGTACACTATCATCAGTTTCTAGAAAAGGTATTAGAAGACTTCTGACGTCTGCATACTTCGGACAGCAAGAGATGAAGTGTTTTATGTCTTCTATTTCTTCAGAGCTACAATTTGGGCAAAGACACTCATCGTAAGATTGTCTGTTATTGTATCTGCCAACTTCAGTGACGAGATTGTGGTTAAAAGTTCTCATCTTTAAAATAGGCATGATTATTTTATCATCATTTGTTTGATTTAGATATTGTTTTAAGTTGCATTCAAAGCGGCATAGTTGTAAATATTTTAAACCTCGATTGCTACTTCTTGCACTTTCAATCCATTGCTGTCTAAAATATACATTTAAACGGTTATTTATCAAATTCTTGTAACTATTCCGCGTTCTGTGGTTCAAATTCATTGATTCAATTTGATTGAATTCGTCATTATTGAAATGAAGATTATCTATTAATTTGAGCATTCTGGTAGTCCATGTGCTACGGCAGCTAGGAAGGTTTGAATACTTATATATTGAATCAAATACTTTTCTTACTAATTGATGCTCATCAGTTCGATTCAATTTCAACCAGTAATTTAAAGCTGCTTTATAAAAATAAAATTCTATCGGTTTAATTCCAAATTCTCCTATAATGCAATACGTCGGCGTTGTACGTTTCAAATGGTAAAATTTTTTGAAACACTGTACTTGTATTTTGTTTAATTCTTTGAGGATTTTATCAAAATAGAATTCAGCTCCATATTTCATTTTTGATATTGTCAACATTTCAAATGAATTTCGCAGAATTTCTCCATCAACGTAGCCAAATTCTTTTAGAGCTTTTACTGTTATACATGCTGATACCTTTCCTCGTTTTCCTAATTCTTCAATATGCTTCCTGTCATTTTTTGAAAAGAATACACCCAGGTATTTGTATTCGTCTACTACTTCAATGGAATGTACATTTTCTTTCATGGTGATATTAAATTCTTTATATTTGTTTACGTCGTTATATATCATAATTTTAGTTTTTTCATAGTTAATGCTCAGACAATTTTCATGGCAATAATTTTGAACAATTTTAATTTGGCATGCCAGCCCTTCTTTTGTACGGCTCATAAGTAGTATATCGTCAGCATAAATTAATGATGCAATCTTCATTTCGGCAATTTCAATGGCATCAATATGTTTATTTTTGTCTAATTTTGACAGAAGATCATTAATATATAAGCAAAATAGGGTAGGCGAGAGACTGTCGCCTTGAGGTATTCCATTTTGTAGCCTAAATTCTTCGCTTTCATTTCCACTGAATAAAATTTTATAAGTTTTATCATTGAGCATGTTCTTTAGTAGCGATAGAAATCTTCCTTCTGGTATCATATGTCTCAGTTTATATATTAGTCTATCTTTTGGGATGCTGTCAAATGCCTTCGATAAATCAATGAAACAAAGATATAGTGGTTCCTTAATGTTTTTGTGTATCTGTATTATTTCTTTTAATAGCCATATACAGTCCAATGTGGAATTCTCTTTACGAAATCCTATCTGAGACTGGTGCAAAATGTCATGCTTAGCAATCCACTTATTGATACGATTGTTGAAAATTTTTGTCATAAGTTTTTCGAGGCAGGAAGATAGGTTGATAAATCTGTATGATTGCGCTTGATTTTTTGTATATTGGGGTTGTCCAGCTCAGGTTCCAAGGAGTTATTTCATTAATTAGAATTTGGTTAAACATGTTTTCTAGTATAGATAAAGTATCGTCAATATTTTTCTTCAACATCTCATAGACTACGTTATCTGGTCCACTAGCTTTTGAATTGTTCATATTCTTTAATGAATACATTATTTCGTCTTTCGTAATACTCATGTTGAGATATTCATCATCATATACGACATTAAATGTTTTCCGTTACTATTTCCAGGGATAGTTCTTTATTTTTTTCCGTCAAAATGTTATCATTGATTCCAATTCTTCCTTAAATTCAGTTACTGTTAGAATTGTCTTCGGATGCTTTTTAATTTTGCTGTTTTTAGTATTTATCAGTTTCCAGTATTTTTCACTATCATTTCTATTTTTTGCTTCCTTGAGATCGTTTAACTTAAGCGATTGCAGTTTTCGCTTTTCTTTCCTAATTTCGATGCTTAATGTTTTCTTCGTATTCAGCATCCGTATTAAATTATCTTCAGTCTTATTAATTTTCCATTTTTCCACAGATGCTTTATACTCTTGTCTAATTCTTCGAGTTTCAAGGGTATATTTTGTCTGCATGCTAGATCCACTTGTCATTTTAGATGCTTCTTTAGCATTATGAATGAATCGTTTGTAGATTTCATTTTGATTGGCATTATGAACATTGATGTCGTTTATCAGTTTATTACAATTAGTCCGAAATTCTTCAAAGTTGAACTTAGTTTCGCACTCTTTATTCCATTTGAAGGGTTTTACCTTCTTCATTACGCGCTTATGGCCATCAGCAACTTTTTTATCAATTTTATTCTGCAATTTTATATTTATTTCGATACACATGGGTACGTGGTCAGTGTATAATCTTGGTTCCATAATCTCGAAGGCATTCAGACAACTAACTATAGATTGTGATATCATAACATAATCAATGACAGATTTGCTTATCTTAGTATTGCGCGTTCTATAAAAAGTGCATTTTCCTTCCTCATATCGACCGTTTGCTATCACAAGCGAGGTGTCATTACAAAATTCAATAAGCTCTCTTCCAAATTTGTTAATGGCAGTGTCATCAAGATACTCTATGAGGAATGTCTAAGAATTCATTGTCGTTCAGTAGAGCCGATTCTCCCATTTAGGTCACCGATCATGATTACGTTTTTCATTTTATACTGATATATGTATTCTCTTATTTTATTTAGGAAGTTT